>JALIZH010025971.1:0-59615 GCA_030522465.1 Rhipicephalus appendiculatus | reverse complement strand
CCCGAGCCCATATGGAGCGAACCGTGTCTACGGCTTCTGAGGAAGACATCCTCAGAAAGCACCTCCAATGTCTAGAAAAGCGGGGAAACACCTGGACTGGCTACGTGGAGTCGAAGGAACGATATGACGAGCTTCGGCGTGACCTGGCCTCCATCAGTATTTCATTTCAGACTGAGCGCTCCAGCAAGAAACAAGGTTTGTGTTACAGAACTTCCTCTTGCGCCTCTCCTTCGGTACTATAGCTTGTTAAAGATAACTGCCGCGAGGTTCGACTCCCGTTGTCGGAACATTTTTGTTTGTCTTCTGATGATGTGTATTTTTTCGACATCATTTCCGTGACGGAAATACGTCACTGAAATCTTGGTGGGCCCCGGCATAAAACACTTTCGTGTTAATACTTGTGCAGCAGAAACGAGCACACCGCGCCGACACCTCCAGGCCTACTAAGTAAACGATACCGGAGGTCCCGCACGTGAAGTTTCCTCGGGTGGATGCACACTGTTTTCCTTGCAAACAGCGTGCGCCGTAGAAGCGCTTAGGGAATTTACCATACTGAGTGCGGATAGCCTGCTAATAATGTTCACCCAGTCCCATATGCATGCACCGAAGGTGACCCGAAGGCGAAAGCCGCCTTCTTCTTAGTCGATTGTGCTGATTTCGGGAGAAACCTTCCAGCACCCAACGTGGTTTGGCACTGACTCCGGGATTGGAGGCATTGGAAGACACCCGCTCCTGGCGTGGATTTGCAGTTACTCTACTATCAGCCCGCCTTTGACCCAGCGACAAATGTCATGTGACGATGTTGTCATGCGACGTCATGGTAGCGTCACATGTTGACGGCACTACATGATGATGATTTTTGGCGTCACTCGTGTTTACACCAGCGACCCACGCGGTTCAATATTCGCGTTTGATGATGTATGTAAGGGTTTCGCCTTAAATATTATGTATAAGCTTTGTTACCTTGCTCGTGCAGAGTAGCGCGTCAGCGATGTTAACGTCATAACTGTCATAAACTGACCTACAAAAATTTGCGTTAAAGAGATACGCCTCTTCGAATCGGGGATTCTGCGCAGCGATTTTCTTATACCGTAAGGACGCCCGTTTTGCTTAATTACCAGATCTATACCTTTACTAGAATCGCAACGCGCTCATTAATATTTTTTGTGACGTCATTCGTGCAGGGACCACTGTCCACATATTCTGTTAGATTGCCGCTCACCGTTCACTAGATGATAAAGCATGGCGAGAGCCTAAAACGTGTGGACGATTGTTCCCACTGTTTGGACGAAGATGGACGAGCCCTTCAAAGGTAGCCGTTCGGGCGCCTGCGTATATCAAGGGTGAGCACTGAATCTTCTTTGCAGCTGGGCCACACCAGATGGGCCGAATTCGTAGCAGTAGATAACTCGCTACCACGCACGAAGGTTGCACCGACTCCCAAGAGTGCCATCCGAGCACGAAGCGGCGTCTTCACTCCAAGAGCGTACCACATAACCGTACGAGAGAGCAGACCACATTTTTGTGGCGATTCTAGCGATGGCCTACTCAACACTGCCTTTCCATGATCTAAGCGTCCCTCAAATGCAAGCTATTTCCGAACAGAGGGAAAGGAGCGGCTTCCACGCTTACTATCAGGTAAGCACTGGGTTGCAGATTGGGGTGTTCTTCCATTGTGAACTCCGTAGATGAACAGGTCCTCACTATGAAGGAGATTAGGAGGAGGCGTCACGAGGAACTCAAGAAAGATGACGTTAGCAATGCGGAATGCTCACTGCACATACACGCGTTACGAAGCACTGCTGAATGTCTTTAGGAATGTAGCATTTTATTCAGTATTCAAGTATTCAGTGCACATATGAAATTGTATTCACTTCAGCACTGAGAGCCGTTCTATAGTGTTAACGCTGAAGGGATATGTTTGGAGAAGTTTAAAGAACAGTGATACCCGTTAACAGAAAAAAAAAGCAGCAGCAAAATACTCAAAATATAAATAAATCAATAAATGCGTCCTCAAACTGAAAACGAGATGTTCAGATATTTACGGAAGCAATATTCATAATACAATGGTAGTGAAAAAAATTGTTGGAACAAAAAAGCACAGGGATAACGTGTTACCTGTCTTAGGAAACTATGCAAACAATAATCATGATGACCGAGTTAAAGTTGTGTTCCAAAGAAATATTCAGCAAATTGCGCTGTTGGTTAAACATGAAGTTGCTGATCTTTGATTGAAGCTAGAGAAAGAGCGCACTTAACGTTAGCATATGGCGAAGATCCCAAGTTTGAGTAAAAGAAAAGGTACTCCTTGAGAACCATGGTTATCACAAGACACCGGATTTTAGGCGATCGCCCATTTTGTTCCTTGCGCTCCTACTGCCCCCGCTTTGATATATGAGGATGAATGAGAGGTTAGGAAGGACTTTTATGGTGTTTTTATGGTGGCTATAAGCGCCTGTTTTGGCGCTCCTGTCTTCATGCTTATGAATGGCTACGAATGCTTATTTTCGAAATCAGCGCCTATACGAACACTATTTAGGCTTAAGTTTTGCACTCGAGTGCAGTTTGGGACCGCTATTGATGTAGCTGGGCAACAGTGAGCGTTCGGAACTAGATGGGGTTCGTGCGCAGTCGGGAAAGCTCAAGCTGTCCTCTCTGCGGATAGCCTCCAATGAGACCTCGTCTACTTGTGCGCCAACTTCACGCTCCACGCAGAGGCCATCAACAAACTTGACAGTTCGGGTGAAACTCTAATAAAGAAAAACGCGCTAATTCTACATGCACCGCAAAGAATCGCCGACATTCCTGAAGGATCATGAGTACAAGAACAAGTACAAGTACAAGAACGAGGGATCCTCCACGGTGGATCAGTGGCGATGCTCACCTGCTGACCCGAAGGTGACGGTTTTTTTTTCTGTAATAAAACAGATATGTGCTCAAAGTTCACGCCTGTGCCAGTAAATTAGAAGGCAGCACTGTCCTTTGATTGAAAAAGCGACATCCCAGCGGTGACACTACGCTGCGATTGCGAAGAGAAGTTACCGGGACGAGACTCTTGCTGAATGTTTTTTCACACCCAATGTAATGCGTGTTTCTCATGCAATCCCCATGGCGGGAATAACTGAGGAGCGTCAATACCACGTAGAATCCTTCGCGGTACAAGGACCAGTGTGTACTGTTAACTACTTCGTCTTAGTGTGGTGCAAAATCGCCAATTATTGGGCAAAGAGGACACTGCCCTCTGGAGCACTTCGCACCTTTGCAACGCGTTACAGCTCTCGTGTTTTTTTTCCCCCTTTTTCATCTACAGGATGGATTCGAGAACAAGAATTTCTCGTGTATCTGCCCCTGGCATATGAGGGATGGATGCATATTTACAACGCTGTTCTATTTCCCGTCCCGGCAAGTTACATACCACCAGTAAGCACTTTTCTTCATTAATTGTTTTCTCATAGGGCGAGAATTTTACGTGGCTCGTGAGTTAAAAGCATCCATTGCCCTGTGTCATGAGCACGAATGGTACCAGAAGTCAGGAGGACCCGTACATAGGGTGCTTCAGATGTGAATTACGGTGAATGAAATGTAAGATAAAGGGAATAAGTGAATTATTTTGCACCATATATTAAACAATTGTGAATCAAATGTTAAATAAATGAAAGTGAATTAAAAGGGTTACAACTATCAATTCACCCTTAGGGCGCCCAAGCCCCACATGCAGAAACACTGTGTTGATGTCTAGGCAACCGAACGAGAACGACTAATAGACAATGACAATGGTATCGGCTAAGAAGGTCCGTGCAATTCACTGAGCATCCTGTGAGGACATAAGCTTTTGCCTGCACTCTCCTGAGCACTAGCTGAAGGGAACGTAAAGATCTTTTGTGCTAGTGCACAGAATTCTGCGAGGTACTTAGGCTTCTACAACATAGTTCATGAAGTCGTAGCAGAAGTTGCTCTCTAGTGCAGTTAGGGGCGAACAATGTCCGCGAAGCTTCTGACCAAGTGTCAGAAATATGAGCACATGCCCAGAAAACTTCGAACGTCTTTAGCAGAAATTGGTGCAAGGAAATCGAGGACATCACGAACTTTATCGGCATCGGGGTGGATGCCAAATGTGCTGACTTAAAAATGCTATTAGGCACTTTTAACTGAGCGTTTACGATCCGCTCCTGTCAGACCTACGTTTGCTATAGCGATTTACACACAAACGCGTAGAAGGAACTGCAGTGCGCGTGACGTGATTTACCCACATACGCGTAGAAGGAACTGTAGTGCGCGTGCGCAGAACATTCGTGTTAGCAGCGGCACGTAGAACGCATCTCTCGCTCCGGTTTTGACAAGTGAGCGGGAGCGGAGCGTGAAGGTACGTCCACTTGGTTGCGCAGTCGGTTTGCAACACGGTGTAAGATATGGTTTGCTGCCAAGCTACAGTGTACAGAGCCAAGCTGACCGCGTCTCGGCAAGACGCGCTTTTCAAAAACGCGATATCTATGCAGTTCCCTGCATTCTCCCAGGACGCTACATCTGCACGGGGCTGGAGCGTAAGTGACGCTCAGCTAAAGGCATCTAATGTCTTTCTTCTCAACCAAGACCACAGGGGAAGCCCACGGACTCGAAGAAAACTCAATAATTCCTTTTGTGAGCACCTTGTCGACCTCCTGTTTGACAACTTGGCGCTCTGGTGGCGACTTGTGGTAAGGACGCCTGTGGATTGGAGCCGCATCACCGTCTTGACTTGCCAGGGTTGACCTAAAAGCCTACTGTCAAGGTCAAACGTGTCAGAGTATGTCGTAAGGAGATCACTGAGTTCTTTGACTTGAGAGGGCAAAAGGTCTGAGGCAATCATCTTCGTTAGATTGTTGTGCAGTGGCGATGTGCCTTCGTCGGCACTATGTGTATTTTAGGAGATGGTGGTGGACAAATTAGGTGGTACCGATGAGACTTATTGGTACTGTAGTGATGGCGACAGAGTGGCGAGAGCAATTTCTTGTGCGAGGGCTTAAGGGATTAACTCTGAAGTTCAAAAGAGGAAGACATGCCTTGTCCACCGCAACAGTTATAACTGTGTGTGGAGATGATATGCTCTGCATACTTAGTTTTTGGGAAATGAGCAAGAACATGAAAGAGAACGTGGCTCGTGAGTTAAAAGCATCCATTGTCCCGTGTCGTGAACACGAATGGTACCAGAAGTCAGGAGGACCCGTACATAGGGTGATTCAAATGTGAATTACGGTGAATGAAATGTAAGATAAAGGAAAAAACCGCCAGATCCCACGCACTGTGGGAATCGATCTGATGCGAAGCAGCCAGCAAGGAGCAAATCACGCTGTACATCCCATGCATGTGATTATTTACATGTTAGGACCTGTGATTTGTGTTCTTCATACAGTCACGTCGCGCAATACAAATTTTGGTGCATATCAAGCTAGCGAACTGGACGCAAGCGCACCATGAGCGTGGCATGTAAATGGTATTGTAGATGACATGCATGCCAAGATTTTCATGTTACCATCTGCCACTTACGTTCGATATATCGTCACATCCCGCAATACCAATTTCGGTGTATATCAAGCTAGCGAACTGGACGCAGGCGCACCATGAGCGTGGCGTATAAATGGCATTGTAGATGACATGCATGCCAAGATTTTCATGTTACCACCTGCCACTTATGTTCGTTTAATTTTTTTTACCTCGAATCGCAGCGAGATGCGAGACCAATCTGCCTCCGTTTCTCATGCGTTCGTATTCTCGCGCTCTGCGCATTGTGCAGACGCCATCCGCGTTCCAGCGTTTAAATTGACGGACACTTTGTCAATTCCAAAGTGTGTTCCTCGAACGCCTCTGCCTACTGAGACGGGGTCGGTCAGAATGGAACCAGATGCGCGCGTCTCCCTCCTTGCATGATTAGAGATGCTGGGCACAGCGACGCTACGCAAGCAAAGCGCGAGCGCTGTAGAGTCCAACGCGACCGGCGTCCGTTTGCGCGCCCCGGCGCCCATCTGGCACTGTTCCAGGGCACGGCTGAAGGGACGGACGGACGGACGACCGGACAACGGGCGGACGTGAGCATGAGACATTAAAGGCTTTCACCTTAAAATTTGGTGTATATCAAGCTGGCGAAACGGCCACAAGAGTGTCATGAGTGTGGCATGCAAGTCATGTTGCACATGACATGTCATGATTTGCATATTACCACTTGTAATTTATCCTCGTCATACAATCACGTCCCTCAATATGAAGTTTGTTGTATATCAATCTAGCGAAACGGCCAGGAGAGTGTCATGAGCGTGGCATGCATGTCATGTTGCACATGACATGTCATGGTTTCCATATTACCACTTGTCATTTATGGTCGTCATACAGTCACGTCCCTCAATACCAAATTTGGTGTATATCAAGCTAGCGAAACGGCCGTCAGCGCGCCATGAGCATGGCATGTAAATCATGTTGTACATGACATGCAGGTCATGATTTTCATATTACCACCTGTCATTTATGTTGGTCATGCAGAAATGTCTCATCGTACAAATTTTTGGATATATCAAGTTAAGAAAACGGCCTCAGGAGCACTATGGCCATGGCGTGTAAATCATAGTTTTCATGACAAGTTAATCATGATTTTCATGATATGACCAGTCACTCCTGTTTGTTGTACAGTCATGTTATTCCATACCAATTTTGGTATAAATCACATTAACGATACGGCCAGGAGAGCACGAAGTCGTAGGCGGCTAGATAAATAGATAGATACGCTCAAAGTCGCCGAAGTTCACTAAGAAATGCTTCGCATTTAATAAGTGAATTATTGTGCACCAGATATAAAACAATTGTGAATCAAATGTTAAATAAAAAGAAAGTGAATTAAAACAGTTTAGCTGTTGGCGACCCTCAGACGTCCTGTGCACATTCGACTGCAGTTGCTCCACTAGCGACACGTACAAATAGTAACTCGGGCGGCGTAAGAACCTTACCGTGCACGGAGACCAGAGCTCATAATGAAAATAGGGGCACCGCGGTCAATGAGGGCAGTGACAGGCAGGCCATCCACTTCTACAGCAAGCAGGTTCTGGTTCGTAGTCAGGGTGGACAGAAGGTTTTCATGTCGCGAGTGCAATGCAGCTTCACCTTCGGGTGCTGCATTACTCTGCTTTCCGAGTATGGTCGTCCAGTAGGGCGGGGTGACGAATGGTGACAGGGCTGACGTGACCGGGAGCGACGATCGTGCGGGGACGGAGAACGACTGGAGTGTCGGACTGATGTTTCAGGAACCTCATTATATGGTACACCGTCACGAGCGGCAAGATACGCGGGCCGGTAGTGGTCACGTCGGTAGCCAGAAAACGAGTGAGATGGGGAAGTTTGAGAACGACAGGCGCGAGAAAGTGGCCCACCCCATGCAACGAAAGCAGATTGGCTTGTCCTGCGTTCTCCACTGGGCAGGGCCACGATAACGACGAAACATGTCCAGTACAAGAGGAGTTGGCGTTATGGCACTGACATGAGGGGGGCTTGAGCGAACATACGGGCTGCAGTCCGACACTTGCGGGCCTCTCGCTGACAACTTTCAGAATAACGAGACCTTTGGTCGAGGATCACCGGACGACCGCGTCAGAAAAGATGGGGAAGAAGCCGCCTCGAAAGTGGCATAATTCAGAAGTTGCAAAATATTCTGGGCGATGCGGCGACAAATCGCCGGCACTTTTAACACGAAAGTGTTTTATGCCCGGGTTCCACCAAGACTTCAGTCACGTATTTCCGTCACGGAAATGACGTCAAAAATACACATGATCACGAGAAAAAAAATTCCGTCAACGGGAGTCGAACCTATAAACTCTTGGTCCGCGACAACCGATGCCGGGCACTCTATCCACTGCGCCCCACGGTCACATACTGTTTAGGCTGTACAAACGCGCCCTTTATATCTACCACTGTCCTCTCGCAGTGCTCTTGCTTAAGTAATGCATTATGACCGTGCAATCCACACTTAGTTCCTTCAAATCGTCGTTTCTACACGTCCATTCGGTTCGGTGCCTTTCGAATAGGAAAAGTGCAATTTTGTCGGCGCATTAACACATTGCCAGGTGGCGACGTTACCGACAGCGTCGGCCTCGCTCATACCATCTATCCATACCGAAAAAAAAAGCTTTGCGACGCGCGAGGGCTTCGCATAGCCGTAACTCCGCGTTCCCAACTTACGCTCGTAACTCCGCGTCCCAACTTACGGTCTGGGACGCGGGACGGACTAAGCCCCCCCCCCCCCCCAAACACATGCAAGAGAGATCAAGGAATGGAGTCAACGTGCGCGACAACGTGGGCGCCGCGATGAGCGCCCGGGCCGCTGCCGCGAAACGAGAGCGGCGACATTTATCCCGCTCAAGCTAACCATCTCCCCGCTGCTTCGCATCCACACATAGTCCCCTTTAGCGCGAGATGGGGAAGTTTTTTTTTTAAATGCGAATGCATTTCTTAGTCGGGCTATGTCAGGAATCCGGCGTTGGCGTTATCCGCGGCGGCCTCGGCAGGTGTTAGAGTGAGTGGAGAGGAGGAGCGCGCTCTGGTGCGTGAGGGCGCTCGCATCGCGGGAGCTCGGCGGAGCTATATATAAAAAAAATAATAAAAAATATAAAAAAGAAAAAACAGAACAAAAAATTCAAAAAAAAATAAAAAAAACAAAAAAAAAATAAAAAAAAGTAAAATAAAACAGAAAAAAAAGCAAAAAAAAATTTCCCATCTCCCGCTAAAGGGAACCATTTGTGGATGCGAAGCAGCGGGGAGATAAATTAGCTTGAGCGGGAGGAACGTCGCCGCTCTCATTTCACGGCAGTGGTCCGGAAGCTCATTGCGGCGCTACGCGAGAGAGAATGAGGCACGCGCGCTCCGTCATTTTCATACCGCGGAACTAACGTGGCGCCCCCCAGCGGAGTAAGCAGCTGTCACACCACCTGTCATTCGCGCGGCTCCGTAGAGGATTATTAGAGGAAAGGACGGTGGTGGTTGTGGTTCGAAGAAGGAAAAAGGCGCCTAATTTCTGCAGCCCGGTCGGGAGCACGGCGCAGCGCCTAGGAAAGGACGGGGGGGGTACCGTAGGAGAGGAGAGAGAGGGGGGAGGGGACGTGCATGCGCTGTGGGGGGTGTGGGACGCGTGAGCCGCTCCGTAGAGTAGATGATTCCAAGAGGAAAGAGGGGGAGAGGACGCGCATGCGCTGTGGGGATGTGGGACGCCGGAACCGCTCCGTAGAGTAGAGTATTCCTAGAGGAGAGAGGGGGAGAAGACGCGCATGCGCCGCTCCATAGAGTAGATGATTTCTAGAGTAGAGGAAGGGGGTGAGCGTAGGAGAGCACAGGGGAGGGGACGCGCATGCGCTGTGGGACGCTCCGTAGAGTAGACGATTCCTAGAGGAGAGAAAGGGGGTAAGCTTAGGAGAGCACAGAGGGAGGGGACGCGCATGCGCTGTGGTGGTGTGCGACGCGGGAAGGAGGGACGGACTAAGACCCCTTCAAACACATGCAAGCAGGATTAAGGAATGGGGTCAACCTGGGCGACAGACGCCACCTGCCTAGCCATTGCTAAGCAATGGCTCTCTGTGCTCTCGGCCATGACTCAAGGAATGGGGTCAACCTGGGCGACAGACACCACCTGCCTAGCCATTGCTACGCAGCCTCTCTGTGTGCTCTCGGCCATGACTCTGATGACTGTGTTAGGGTTGACGGCCTTCATATTACTACAGGGTTCTGGTTCGCATAATGGGTGCTTCCCTACTTCATGACAGTGGCCGGACGCGGGACGGGGGACGCGGGAGGGACGGACAGAGCCCCGAGCATAAGACGCTTCGCATCTAAAAAGAGGCGCTGCGCCGTGCTCCCGACCGGGCTGCAGAAATTAGGCGCCTTTTCCTTCTTCGAACCACTACCACCACATATAAATGGAGTGAAGCGCGCGCGAAATGCATTCGCATTTCCTCACGATTCCCTTCGGGGAGGTGGGGGGCATTTTTGTATTACAGTGTTCTGGTTCGCATAGGGGGTGCTTCCCTACTTCATGAACGTGGCCGGACGCGAGACGCCGGACGCGGGAGGTAAGGACGGACATAGCCCCGAGCATAAGATGCGTCGCATCTAAAAAAAAAAAATTCCCCCTCTCCCGCTAAAGGGAACAATGTGTGGATGCGAAGCAGCGGGGGAGATAATTAGCTTGAGCGGGAGGAACGTCGCCGCTCTCATTTCACGGTAGCGGTCCGGGCGCTCATCGCGGCGCTGCACAGGAGAGAGAATGAGGCGCGCGCGCTCCGTCATTTTCATGCCGCGGAACTACCGTGGCACCCCAGCGGAGTATGCAGCTGTCACACAACCTGTCGTGGGCGCCACTCCGTACAGGATTCCTAGAGGAAAGGACGGGGGGGGGGGGGACCGTAGGAGAGGAGAGAGAGGGGGGAGGGGACGTGCATGCGCTGTGGGGGGTGTGGGACGCGGGAGCCGCTCCGTAGAGTAGAGGATTCCTAGAGGAGAAAGGGGGAAAGGATGCGCATGCGCCGCTTCGTAGAGTAGATGATTCCTAGAGGAGAGGAAGAGGGTGAGCGTACGAGAGGATAGGGGAGGGGACGCGCTGTGGGGGGGGTGTGGGACGCTCCGTAGAGTAGAGGATTCCTAGTGGAGAGAAAGGGGGTGAGCGTAGGAGAGAGAGGGGGGAGGGGACGCGCATGCGCTGTGGGACGCGGGAAGGAGGGACGGACTAAGCACGCTCCAAACACATGCAAGCAAGATCAAGGAATGGGGTCAACCTGGGCGACAGACATCACCTGCCTAGCCATTGCTGAGCAGCCTCTCTGTGCTCTCGGCCATGACTCAAGGAATGGGGTCAACCTGGGCGACAGAAACCACCTGCCTAGCCATTACTAAGCAGCCTCTATGTGCTCTCGGCCATGACTCTGATGATTGTAGTAGGGTTGACGGCCTTCATATTACTACAGTGTTCTGGTTCGCATAATGGGTGCTTCCCTACTTCATTAAACTGGCCGGACGCGGGACACGGGACGCGGGACGGGGGACGCGGGACGCGGGAGGGACGGACAGAGCCCCGAGCATAAGATGCTTCGCATCTAAAAAAACTTCCCCTCTTACCCCCCGCCTCGCCCGAAGGAACCGGACTTAGAATGAAGTTTATTCATTCATTCATTCATTCATTCATTCATTCATTCATTCATTCATTCCCCATATGTGTGGATGCAAAGCAGCGGGGAGATGGCTGGCTGGAGCGGGAGAAACGTCGCAACTCCCGTTTCGTGGCAGCGGCCTGGGTGCTCATCGCGGCGCTGCACAGGAGAGAGAATGAGGCGCGCGCGCTCCCTCATTTTCATACAACGGAACTACCGTGGCGCCCCCCAGCGGTGTATGCAGCTGTCGCACCACCTGTCGTGCGCGCCGATCTGTAGAGTAGAGGATTCCTAGAGGAGAGAACGGGGAGGGGGGGGGCGTAGGACAGGAGAGAGAGGCGGAGGGGACGCGCATGCGCTGTGGGGGGTGTGGGACGCGGGCGCCGCTCCGTAGAGTAGAGGATTCCTAGAGGAGAGAAAGGGGGGAGCGTAGGAGAGGAGATAGAGGGAAGGGGACGCGCATGTGCTGGGGGGGGGTGTGGGACGCGGGAAGGAGGGACGGACAAAGCCCCCGCCAGCACATGCAAGCAAGATGAAGGAAAGCCAACGGGACGCGGGCGCCGCTCCGTAGAGTAGAGGATACCTAGAGGAGAGAAAGGGGGGGGAGCGTAGGAGAGGAGAGAGAGTGGGTGTGGAACGCGGGACGCGGGAAGGAGGGATGGACAAAGCCCCCAGTAAGAACATGGAAGCGAGATCAAGGAATGGAGTCAACGTGAGCGACAGACACCACCGGTAGTGCGTGTTATTCTTTGCTTGCACCCACTACCTGCCTAGCCATTGCTAAGCAGCCACTATGTGCTCTCGGCTATGACTCTGGTAACTGTGGTGGTAGTTGACGGCCTTATTGTACTACAAGTGTTCTGGTTCGCATAGTGGGTGCTTCCCTACTTCATGAAAGGGACCGGACGCGGGACGGGGGGACGCGGCAGGGACGGACACAGCCCCGGAGCATAAGATGCTTCGCATCTAAAGTTGCGTCATCTCCCGCTAAAGGGAAGCATGTGTGGGTCCGAAGCAGCGGAGAGATGGTTAGCTTGAGCGGGAGATTGTGTAATTGTATTGAGAGGATGAATGAGAATCTATAAGAAAAGAGGGAGAATGCGGTGGTGTTTATTAAATGCGAAGGATTTCTAAGCGAACTTCGGCCACATTGGGCGTATCTATCTATCTATCTATCTATCTATCTATCTATCTATCTATCTATCTATCTATCTATCTATCTATCTATCTATCTATCTATCTATCTATCTATCTATCTATCTATCTATCTATCCATCTATCTATCTATCTATCTATCTATCTATCTATCTATCTATCTATCTATCTATCTATCTAGCCGCCTACGACTTTGCGCTCTCCTGGCCGTATCGTTAATGGGATTTATACCAAATTTGATACTGCATAACATGACTGTATGACGAACATAAATGGCTGGTCATATCATGAAAATCATGAATAACTTGTCATGAAGAGTATGATTTACATGGCGCGCTCATGGCGCTCTCGCGGCCGTTTCGTTAGCTTGATATACACCAAACTTGGCAATGACAAGGTGGTAATGTGGAAATCATGACATGTCATGAGCGACATGACTTGCGTTCCACGCTGATGGCGCGCTCGCGGCCGTTTCGTTAGCTTGATATACACCAAATTGGGTATTGAGTGATATGACTGTATGACGAACATAAATATCAAGTGGTAATATGAAAATGATGACTTGTCATGTGCGACATGACTTGCATGCCACGCTCATGGCGCGCTCACGGCTGTTTATTTAGCTTGAGATACACCAAATTTTGTATTGAGTGACATGACTTTATGACGAACATAAATGACAAGTGGTAATATGGAAATCATGACATGTCATGAGCGACATGACTTGCATTCTACGTGCATGGCGCGCTCGCGACCGTTTCGTTAGCTTGATATACACCAAATTTGGTATTGAGTGACATGACTGTATAACGAACATAAGTGGCAGGTGGTAACATGAAAATCTTGGCATGCACGTCATCTACAACGCCATTTACAAGCCACGCTCATGGTGCGCTTGCGTCCAGTTCGCTAGCTTGATATGCACCAAAATTGGTATTGCGAAACGTGACTGTATGATGAACGCAAATGACAGGTCTGAACATGTAAAACATGACATGCAAATTATGTAAAGTATGATTTGCTCCTTCCTGGCTTCTTCGCATTACATCGATTCCCACAGTGCGTGGGATGTGCCGGTTTTTTTTTTTATTTAGAGAACGTATGCGATTCCTAGCGTCGGTGCACGGGGCGTTTTGAAGACGACGGCCTTGTGGTCGGTGAAGTGTAGCGTCAAGGGTGTCTTTTCCAGAGTTTTCATTGTGAAGTTTGCAAATATCAGGTCTACCCGGTTGTTTGTGGTCGTAGGAAATGCATCGCAACGAGTACACGTCTAGCATGTGCTGGACCAGCCAATTGTTCGTCGCTATAGCCACGTTGAAATCACCCGCGTGTACGAAGGTCGCGTGTCTGTTTGTCTTTGTGTACTGTGCCATTCGACGGTCTCTCTCGGGATGTTGGGTGCGAGATACATTGTCATGATTATGACGTCGTTCTCGTTGTCAAAGTAGAGTCTAACGGCCGAGTGCTCTCCGTTGTGTCCTTGGCCAGTAGGTTGTAGATCTAAGGCTTTTGCGTGGATCGTATATGGCGACACCACCGGCAGGACGTTGTGCCTCTTCATTACACACGATCGTTTCGTAGCCGTTGATCGTCGGTCTTGCGGCGTTCCACGTTTCTGTGAAACAGAGCACGTCTGCGTTGGTTGGGACGCGATCACGTTCGATGTCTCTGGCGTGTGCGTTGAGGCTGTTTAGAAGTGCTATAGTGAACTCCGTTTCGGGGTCGACGTCTTCTCGGAAAGCGCGGAGGTAACGCTGAGTGACGGTGTCGAGAGGATGGTTGTCGAGGCGTTCGAATTCGTCGATCATGTTCTTGTCCACGTTGTCGTTCTTGTGGTGGAAGCGATGGTCACCAGCAGCGTTAGTCAGGTAAAGTTCTGAATGTTGGTGCACCTGCTCAAGGCAACGTAGACGAGTTATTGTAGGCGCGTCTTCGAGTATTCGTATACGATGAAAGAGTAGGTTCCTCCCTGGGACTTGTGTATGGTTATGGCGCTCGCCTGGACCAGGGGGAATCGTGTTCGTTGGCACGCGACACCGCTTTTGCGATGGATCGTCAACATGACGGGGGTTCTATGACGTATCCACGTCGTGTCAACGTGATAGCCCAAACGTTTCGCCTCGATCACTGCGTGGTTTCCCCATTGTGGGAACGTCGAACTGTAACCACAATCGTATCGTCTTGGGAAACGCGTCTTTTAGGGGCGAAGCTCCTTAAGGCGTAGGCTTGTCTGCCGTTGTAGTTGTCTGTCGTAGCCACCGTATAGTGGAATGTACCCACTACACGTGATAACGATGATGATGACGCCTGATGACCATGAAGAATAAGCGCGTTCCAGTATAGTGGAATGTACCCACTACACGTGATAACGATGACGCTGATGATAATGAAGAATAAGCGCGTTCCAGACCACACATTCTCTTTCTGCCATGGATGAAAACGATCGTGAACGCGCTCTCGCCCTTGAAAGGCAAAACGGCAACGCCGACAAAGGTTCCCCTGAGCTTAACGTCATATATGACGAAAACAAAATCAGGGGAACCCCCCTCCTTGTGGTCCGTAAAGCTCTTGCACAAAATCGTTGTCTACCCCATATGTAAATAATAAAACATTGTGTATATACTTTACCAATATGTAAATAATGAAACATTGTGTATATACTGTATGTATAATCACACCACACCCCCCGCGTTTGTGTGTCAGGTCTTTGTATGATGATCAAGTGGGCAAAGTTTACGGAGGATTGACGGTTTACCAGATTACCTCCGGAGCTTCGCCCACTCATCATCATTCACTTCGTGGATATGGCGTGATTTCTTTTTCGTCTTGATGGGATTGCTGTACGACTCTTCGTTCACACAGTTCTAGGGTTCCCACTGCGTCGTTTACGAGGCCGTCGATGACGTCTGTGTTAGCCGTTATCATGTAGGGCTTGTCGTAGACTAGTAGAATTTGCTTGGGTAGGTTAGCGAATTCTGCGTTAGACATCTTGGCTACCTTCTCCTTTGCCTTGTCCATGGCTTCTTTCGTTGCGCATCCTAGGAAGGTGTCCTGGGCTCGCACGACTTGATGTTGTTGGTCGTTGTTGTCGGAGCAAGTGGCCACCACGAAGGTGTTGAATGTGTTAACGTCTTAGTTACTGTAGAAGAGCCGCACTGCCGCTGTGGCGCGCCTGAGTGCCTCCTCCGCGGTAAGGAAGCGACTCTCTAGCAAAGCCACTACGCTGTCGTTGAGAGCCCTTCCGTCTGCTATCTTTGACAGTAGACTCGAGAAGGAGGCGTCGGCTTGCCTGACAACCTGGACTAAAGGGAAGTAATCCATGTAGTTCCATTAGATTGTTCTTCCGAAGAGCCCTTCCGTCATTGCTAAGCAGCCACTCTGTGCTCTGGGCCATGACCCTGGTGACTGTGGTGGTGGTTGATGGCCTTATTGTATTAAAGTGTTCTGGTTCGCATAGTGGGCGCTTCCTTTCTTGATGAAAGTGAACGGACGCGGGACACGGGACGCGGGAGGGACGGACAAAGCCCCGAGCATAAGATGCTGCGCATCTAAAAGATGACCTTATTTTTAGGTGTGGTGGTACCATGCCGCCATTTTCCCACAGGATGGGGGCCCTCCCAAGCGACTAATAACTTTGTTCTGCCGAGCACCAGGCCGGAAGTGCGCTTGTACCTATGTAACCAGTAGGTGCCTCTGGGCAGCAATTCTCTGCCTCCTACAGCAGCGGCGGATGCTTAACTATTTCATCAAGGCTGTGGTGGGTTAAGGTACGCCCAGGGGCTTTCGCAGAGCCTTATGGGGCTACCTTTCAAGATGCGTACACGAAAACAACCGACCGCCAGGTCGGTGTACTCCTCTACCCATTCGGAAAAACCGCCGGGTTCCCGGTTGGCACTGGGAATCGAACCCAGGTACCTCCTGCATTGGAAGCGGACGCTCTAAAGATGCATCCACCGCTGCGGTATATTCACAAGTCATTTGCTGTGGAAAATATTCCAGCAGGTAAGATCGCGGTTGTTGTTCACCTGAGCACCACCACGCCGTCCTACCCTTCTTCCCTCACTTCACCGTGGTGATAGCTGCAGAAGCGCTGCAATATTCACCCGGTTCCTTTTACAGTCCGATGCACAGCGTAACATTGTGGCATTTCTCGAAGATACGTCTTCCGGAAACGCAGTCTCGCACCGGACCATGTGGACTGCCGGGGGTTCCCCTCCCCCAGTCGGCTGGTTATATGTCTCTTCTCGGCGCCACTGTGCGAGAGAGAAGCTGACGTCTTTTCCTTTACTTTAATACTGACCGACTGGCTTCCCACAATGTCCGCGCACTCATTTTATTCTTTAAATTATGCAATACCCACAGTGCCTATTGAGACATTACAGAGGGAGGTCGAACGCAAAGTAAGCTGTTTTATACATCAACCCTATGCAAACAACGTAGAACAAAACAGACAAAATAAGTTACTGCGTTCCATGCGCTACTATTACGCACGAAAAAAAAAATCATGGCAGCTTCGCGCTCCAGTGGTGCCAAGCCTGGTGGCCTTCCTCTTTTTTCTCTTTTTTTTTGCTTTTTTTCCTTTTTCTTTCTATTTCTTTCTTTCTCCTTTTATTTCTTTCTCTTTCGATCTTTATTTCTCTTTCTTTCTGTCTCACTTTGCTTGTTTCTCTATTTTCGTTTCTTTTTATTTCTCTTTCTTCTGCCTTGCTCTATGTTTTTCGAGATCCCTTTCTCAAGTGTTTCTTGTTATATATATATATATATATATATATATATATATATATATATATATATATATATATATATATATATATATATATATATACAAGGCACAAAGCAAAATAAATCAGAAGAAAAAATTTCAAGGTACCCGACCGGGGATTCGAACTTGCGAGCCCCTCGCTCCGCAGCGTGCTGCGTTGGACCACTCAGCCCACGCCATGCATGCGCCGGCATAATAACGGCAAGCTGTTTACAGACACCATTTACCGCTGTCGGTATGTAGATCTAGCAGAAGCTTGAGCGTGTTTTCTGTCTCGCAACGATCCTAGATTTTCTTTCAAATTGAAAACTGCCCTTGAGACGCGCATGAAAAAGGGGCCCCTTTCTCTACCCACTTGTGATGTGGAACGAAAAAAAAACGGAAGACTGCCAGCACTTTGCGTCACACGCCACCGCGTGGCAGGAGACGCGGAGGGGTCATTCCGCGTGCCGCACATGAAAAGGAAAATAAATATCTAAGAGCGTCGGGTTATGCGTGGTCGACACTTGAAGCGCGTTGCTCAAACACAAATGCGTAACTGTGATAGTTTTTAGTTCACGCTTTCCTGTGTATGTTTGCGCGTCCTTCTTTGTGCTTCAGCGAGAAGCTGCAAGTGTCGAGCTGCTCCTCGATCTTCGTGTGACATTCCAATTTCTTGCTATCGCATTCATTGCTTCACCCTTGCGGCGAAACTGTGAATTATTCTTTTCTTTTTTTTGGGGGGGGGGGAGGACATTCTGAAGAATTCTGTAGTGCAAAACATTTCAAGTACTTTACGGCAGTAACCGCCGGGTCCTTACACATGATAAGGACTCGCCATCAGTGTTGCGGAGTTGCCACTCCGGAATTGGAATGACTCCGGAATCATTCCACATTTTCGTGATCCCGGAATGGAATGAGAATGGAATGGGGACAACGTTTGGAGGAATGGAATGGGAATGGAATTAAGCGCCTTTTGCACGGAATGGAATGGGAATGGAATTACGTCTTTTTCCGAACATAGAGCATGTTTTCGTCTACGCGCTGTTTTTCAAACTTCGAACATTAGTAAGTCAGAGCCTCGAATTTAACAATCATGCAGTATTAAGGCGAAAGCCTTTAATGTATCATGTTCACGTCCGTCCGTCCATCCGTCCGTCCATCCGTGTCTGTCCGTCCGTCCGTGTCCGTCCATCCGTGTCCATCCGTCCGTCCTTGCCCGTCCGTGTCCGTCCATCCGTGTCCGTACGTCCGTCCGTCCGTGTCTGTCCGTGTCCATCCGTCCGTCCTTGCCCGTCCGTGTCCGTCCGTGTCCGTCCATCCGTGTCCATCCGCCCGTCCTTGCCCGTCCGTATCCGTCCGTCCGTCCGTGTCCGTCCGCCAGGTGGCCGCCGGGGTGCGCAAACGGACGCCGGTCGCGTCGAACTCTACTGCGCTCGCGTTTTGCTTGCGTAGCGTCGCTCTGCCCAGCGTTTACAATCATGCAAGGAGGGAGACACGCGCATCGCGTTCCATTCTGACCGACCCCGTCTCAATGGACACAGGCGTTCGCGGAACACACTGGAATTTACAAAGTGTCCGTCAATGTAAGCGCCGGAACGCAGATGGCGTTTGCACGATGCGCAAAGTGCGAGAAAATACGAACGCGTGCGAACGGGGCAGATTCGTCTCGCTGCGATTCGCGGTAAAAAATTAAAAAAGAAAACACGCACACATTCCGTTTGTGTGCCATCCCACTGAGAGTGTAAAAGAAAAAAAAGACATGGCATAGTCAGTCGAAGGGCCACAAGCTTTCGCCGAACTGACTTTGGAATGTGCAAAGTGTCCTTCAATTTTTTTCCCTCAGCAGATTTAGAGGGTCTTGTTCCCCATTAAGCAAATCTTAGTTTTCTCCATATTCACGACCGCGCGACGCGTGGCGAAACTGCTTAGCCTTCTTGAACACTACTTTTGTAAGCATAAAAATACTCTATGTCGTTATTTTAGCATTAACACATTGAAGGTTAAACAATATTAAAATATCACCATTCGTTCAAATATGCTGACCATTCAAATACTATAGGTAGGGGAAGAACTGCCCCTGTGGGAATTAGTAGGGTGGTTGTACTGCATAAGATATGTCACCAAGCTACTATCCCTCGACCTTGGTAACGTGTTTTGCGTAATTTTGCAGTTCATAAAGCATCTGATGACATCAGCTTTATGGGGCATTCATTCTTAACTCCATAAAACTATCAAGATGCCTTTCCTACGTTGAGGAATTGCAGGAATGGAATTGAACTGCCCAGCCATTCCCGGAGTGGGAATGGGCTAAAGTTTTTTCATTCCGAGGAATTGAAAGGAATGGAATTGCGGCAAGTTCTAATTCCCCGAAATGGAATTGGAATGGAATGGAGGTGCCCATTCCGCAACACTGCTCGCCATGGTAGTCTAGTGGTTATGGTGCTCGACTGCTGACCCGCAGGTCGCGGGATCGAATCCCGCCCGCGGCGGCCATATTTTTGATGGAGGCGAGAATGCTCGGGGCCCGTGTACTTAAATTTACGTGCACGTTAAAGAACCACAGGTGGTCGAAATTTCCGGAGGTCGCCACTACGGCGTCTCTCATAATCATATCTTGGTTTTGAGACTTTGAAACCCCAACAGTTATGCCTAGGATCGCAAACAAACACCAATCACTCATTGCACAATCGCGCACACTGCTAGCTCATGCACAAGGGTCACGTAAAGTTAACGACTTTCTTCTGGACATTGAGCACGGCCACAAAAACGTCGATGTCATCCACCACGCTGAAATTCACCAGGACCCTGACATTCTGCTTGCTCGGGACGGACTACACCCTAACTTTTCAGGCGTCACAGTAATTTGCAGAAATATCAAATACAGAATCAGGAATGAATTTAAACGGATGCCACCCCTAACACAACCTAACGAACCGTCCCACGAACCACAACAACACGCTCCATATACAACAAGCACTAGCTGCAACACGCGGCCCACCGCAGCTAAGACACAAGAAGCATCAACTCAGACGGTGGACGTGATAATAACAGCAGTAACAGAACCCACACAACAAGCACAGGCAACAATTTCACGCGCTTCCCCTACAAAGACACCTGCGAACGCTAGCAAACAAACAGATACGGAAACAAGCATCGGGTCGGACCTCACCATTAACACAAATGGTAGTAAGAAAACACCACCTGAAAACGTTGTGCCCCGGAGGTCTGCCCGACTCAAACACAAATGACAAACAAACACCAAGGAACGTAAAGGCAACCGTAAATCTCGCTCTTTTCTCCAATCCCGCAAACTCGCCGCAAAACAAACAAACTACAGAATGCATTTGAAGAAATACTCTAGATACATTAAAGAAAAGAAAGTTCCGAAAGGTCTTAAAATTAAAGTCAGATGTGCTCTGGGTACCCTACCGCCTAACCTATTAGAGAAATGGAACAGCGTTTTAGAAAGTGCGTCTTTGTCATTAATAGACATTTTAAAAGGAACTTTGCGGAAATCAGCTTTCTCTAATAGCCAACCAACTTAATAGCATTCAACTATCTGGAGAGGAGACTGAAGAACTAACCCAATTTATAGAACGTAGAGAAGACAAATTGCTGATGAAGGATAAACGCAAGGAAATTCATGCCACGAACAATACCCTGAATAATTCGATGAACTCGGGAGAAAACTCCGCAACCCCGGTCCAACTCCCAGAACGCACAAGCGAAGTGATAGACATATCACAAAGCTTAAGTCCAGTCGATATAGATCTGCTCAAACGCGGCCTTACATTTTGCCCCACAAACAACGCAGTGAACGAATACGATCTTCCACAAAGATATAACTGAGTTTTCAAGACGTTTGCGAATAAAGGAGTTCTTTTTTGATAAGGCAGTCACAGAAGATGTTAGCCATGACTCTTCGCGACCGCCGAGCACTTGGAACACCAGATACAGAACAATGCCAAGAGTTAGATCAATACATAAAACTAATTTCAAGAGAAACTCTGAGCACAACTAAACAAAGTCGAAAGCCGAAGAACTTAACTTATGCAGGAACACAACGTCTTGAAACAACTGTCAGACAGAAAGGACATTGTCATAAAACCTGCGGACAAGGGTGGTAGCATCGTAGTCTGGCCCATAGCAAAATATAAAAACGAAGCGATCAGACAACTCAGCAACAACACCCACTATCGAAAATTAGCCTCGGACCCGACTCAAGAATATAGTAATAGCATACAACACACCATAACGGATTTCCTAGCCAGGGAATTAATCACACACTCCGAGCACCGGTTCCTCATGCCCATAAAAACAAGCAGGCAGGCCGCTTCTACCTTCTTCCGAAAATTCATAAAGTTTCCATAGATGAACTGCTTATCGCGCAAATTCCAGGCAGGCCTATAGTATCTAACAACAATACACCTACTGATACGCTATCAAAATTTCTCAATCATCATTTATCTAATATACCATCTACCCTACCATCTTTCGTTCAAGATACACCTCATTTCCTCCGAATAATAGATTCCATTAACGAAACACAATAACTCTCGGATCAGGCCATTCTGGTAACACTAGATGTCTGCTCCTTATATACGAATATACCTATCACTGAAGGGATTGAAGCGGTATCAAAGTCACTTACAGAAAGCAAGCAGACACATAATGCTGAAGTTTACCTCTCGCTACTGAAATTAGTTCTAACGCTTAATTATTTTGAATTTGATTCGTCCTACTACCTGCAAACTTTCGGCACCAGTATGGGAACTCCTTTTGCGCCAACATACGCCAGCATTTTTATGGGACAATTACAATCGGAGCTATTGAAATCATCGCCAGTAAAGCCTTCCACCTATCTTCGCTATATAGACGACATATTTATTATATGGGAACATGGCATAAGCGCACTAAACGCATTGATCATTGCAACAAGTTTCACTCCAGCATTAAATTTACCATGCACCAATTCTCCCGAATGAAATTAACTTCCTAGACACGACAGTAGCTATAGAAGCAGGAAAATTAAAGACGACGCTTTACAGAAAACCAACAGACAGCCAGCAATACCTAGATTACACGAGTCATCACCCGCGACACTGCAAACAAGGAATTTTTGTCGGACAGGCGAGGCGTATAAGAAGGATCTGTAGCGACGACGGTGAATACGTTCACCACTTAAGCAACCTAAAGGAAACATTAATTCAAAGAAATTACCCCAGGGAGCCCTAAACAAGGTCTATAACGGAGCATGTAAACTAGACAGGAAAGCAACGCTAGCTAAAAGGGTCCCCGTAGCACAACCTAACCAACCGCCAGCATTTATAACCAAATACTCAAATGCGCTCCCAAACATAAATAATATCCTTCGTAAGTATTATCCAATACTGGCAAGCAACGAGCGCCTTAGAAAAGCGTTTCCCGAAGCACCAAAGGTCGTGTACCGCTGCAATAGGAATTTTAAGGACATGTTAGTGCATGCAAAAGTAAACCCGCATTCTACTGCCCACATAACACCTTGCTCTCGCCCAAGATGCAAGACATGTAAACACCTCCAAGATGACTTGATAGTTAAAAGCACCGCAAGTGATTACGTTCATCATATAAAGTCTAGTTTTACCTGCACTAGTTCAAACGTTATCTACATGATCGAATGTTCACATTGTCACAAACAGCACATTGGCGAAACGGGACAGCCTGTTAATGTTAGATTAAACGGTCATCGCGCGGACACGGCAAAGAAATTACCGAAAGCAGTGGCACAGCATTTTAATGTAGCAGGACATAACTTCGACGATCTCAAACTTTACATCCTTCAGTCAAACTTCAGGTCCGCAAGAGACAGAAAATATACAGAGTCATACCTCATTCACAAATTCAATACCCTCCAGCCAGCAGGTATAAACGTTTCTAAAGGGGCTCTTGAATCCATTCGATGTGGTACACACACAAAGAAAACCAGTGAGAGTTAAGCCCTCCTAGGAATTTCAAACCTACTATTGTTAAGTAGTGCTGCTTCTGACACCTGGTATTCAGCGATACGTCTAAGCCCCCCCTCCCCCCCCCCCCCCCACATCGCTGTATTCTTTTCGTTTTATTCACGGAACACCTGTTCCCTCTTCACTCACACAATTCGTCTCGGGACCCTCCCCCCCCCCCCCCCCCCACGCTTACATACTCCCGCACCCCCCGTATCCACAGTCGCCCTCTCCCCCTCCTTTGTTAGGATGGAGGAGAGGGTACGGAACACATGCACGGTAGCGCTAAGGAAATCAGTTCTAGCCTTGAAGAAGACAAGTCCACTTGTCGAAACGTCGGCTCGAGCACACAAGCCCTGTTTACAGATTTTTTCATCAACAATTATTAGTTACACGTGATAAGGTTCAAGCCTCTACTGTTGCTAGTGGATGACAATTTTTGTGCGAAAAATATTATGCGAAAACATTAATCGAAACATTTTCGTGCGATTTTCTGGACTTCCATTTAGGATAAGCCTTCGCTAGTGTAGCGCTAAAGGTAGAAGGGAAATTTTCAGTCGAAAATATTGCAGCTATATTTTGTAGCATTTTTGCAGCAGTTCCAGCAGCCGTGCTCATAATACATGTACCAACCTGAGCGATGTACCATGATCGGCACACCTTTGACCAAACAATGGTGTCACAAGATTTGACCAGCACAGTATGTGACGTTGTAGTCACGCCATTATGACGTCAGAAGTCTTGGCGATACGTGAGGTTGTGATGACGTCATATGGTGACGTCATCACATGGTGATTTTTTTAATCACTCTTGTTGACGCCTACGCCGATGGTCAATTTTAGCGTTTGAGGAGGCATCTCAGGTTTTCGCCTTAAGAACCAGTGCTCCTTGCTGCACGTGAGCGCTACAGGAGGCGTTACAGTGCTACGCTGTTATCTGTCCATACGTTAGTTGGGGCAAAAACATTTATTGGTTGCCTTAAAGAGAATTCGGCCAGCTAAAGAAATATTACATCTAACATGAATTCTATGCTATATTCTATTTTTATCCGCTTTTTTTTGTGACCTCTTGCTGTTGTTTTTTTTCTTACTATTATTCTGAAATAAACTGGAAGTTTTCACAATTTGTGTACTGTATAAGGATGCAAGATCATGTTCAATTTATTCACTGTATTATTTTCTTTCATATTTTGTACTACTTTTTTCGGAAGATAATAGTGTGCACACTTGTTATTTTAATGATTTGTATATTATGAGGAACCGCTTTATTCAGCCGGGCTCGAGCTAGATCAGCCCGATGATGATATGTACAGATGACGAAGATGTACAAGTGATGATGATATGTAAAGAGAATGAAGAGCCATTCACTTTTCGCGCTCACACTAATTCCCTCGCGCGGTGGAAGCGGCCGCCTGGCCGCCTGAGAGTATTACGACATGCGTCGCGCATAAGGCTTTAAACGAGATACATGCACTATCTCTGTCCCACGGCAACGGTGATCAGATGGAGTGCTAATAGGAGAAATACGGTAATTAACAGGGGATGTCTGTTCGACGACCGTGTACGGCCCAATAAAGCGACTGATGAATTTGTCGCATAAGCCGGGGGGCGCGCAGTGGAGTCCATAAAAGAACTTCGTCTCCCGGGGAAAAAGGCACAACACGGCGAGATGAGTCGTAGGGAGACTTTCGAGTGTCCTGGGAGAGGCCGGTGTTGACGCGGGCCAGGTGACGGCAGTGCGCGAGGCGAGATAGAAACTGTTCAGGGAAAGGAGCTGCTGAGGGTTCAGGAGCCGAAAGGAACGAGACGTCCAGAGTGAAACTCGGTGAGCGGCCATGGACGAGGTAAAATGGAGAAAAGCCGGTAGTGCGTTGTGTAGCCGTATTGTAAGCGAATGTCACGAAGGGCAGGATTGCATCCCAGTTCGTGTGGTCGGGGTGGATGTACATTGCGATCATGTCCGAGAGGGTCCGATGAAAGCGTTCTGTCAATCTGTTGGTCTGCGGATGGTAACTAGATGTTGTCTTGTGAATAGTGTTGCAGGACTGCAGAACTTGGTCAACAATAGCAGAGAGAAACACTTTGCCGCGATCGCTGAGGAGAACGCGAGGGGCTCTATGGCGTAAAAAGATGTTGCGCAGAAAGAAATCGGCGACTTCAGTGGCAGTCCCAGATTTCAGAGAAGCCGTTTCTGCGTAGCGGGTAAGGTGGTCTACGGCCGTGACAATCCAACGGTTCCCATTCGATGTTAGAGGAAGAGGGCCATACAAGTCTATTCCGACGACTTCAAAAGGCGAGACGGGACAAGGAATAGGTTGCATTAAGCCAGCAGGAGCAGTCGTGGGCCGCTTTCGCCGTTGGCAGTGGACACACGAGGCGACGTACTTGGCAACGGCTGAAGAGAGGCCAGGCCAGGAGCAGCGACTTCGTATTTTGTCGTAAGTTTTGTGATAGCCTAGATGACCGGCGGTTGGATCATCGTGAAAAGCTTGCAGAACTTCACGTTGCAGAGAACGTGGTACGACGGGTACCCACTTGTTTCCATCTACGTGGTAAACATAGCGATGTAATGCACCACCATGAAGCTTAAATGGGCTCAGTTGTCGACGGAGTCGGGCGTTAGGAGGAGGAGAAGAGCCGTTCAGGCGTTCAACAATAGTGCGGCAGTATGGGTCGGCACGTTGGTGTGAAACGAGGATGGATGGGGTGCTGGATGATAGCCAACTTAGCGCTGCGATTGGAAAGGCGGTGTCGTTTTGGAGTGGCGACGGTGAGTTATCTTCGCTGGGCAGAGGGCAGCGTGACAGAGCATCAGCGTCTTGGTGCTTCTTCCCAGGCCTATAGGCGACATCAAAGTCGTACTCCTGCAAGCGAAGCACCCAGCGGCCAAGGCGACCCGATAAGTTTTTCAGCGACGAAAGCCAGCACAGTGCGTTATGGTCGGTAACGACTGTAAAGTGGCGGCCGTGGAGATATGGGCGAAATTTTTGCACTGCCCAAACAACAGCAAGACACTCTTGCTCCGTGATGGTGTAGTTCGTCTCTGCAGCGGTAAGAACACGACTAGCGTAAGCAACGACGCGTTCCCGCGAGATGTTGTCACGCTGCAAGAGTACCGCACCTAGACCATGACTGCTAGCGTCAGTGTGAAGGATGGTGGGTGCGTCGGGGTCGAAGTGGCACAGTACCGGATCGGATGTAAGGGCTTGCTTCAACGCCGTGAATGCACTTTCGCAGTCTTCGGACCAAACGAAGGGCGCTTTATTGGCGAGGAGTTGATGGAGCGGAGACGCAAGTTCTGCGAAGCCGCGTATGAAACGCCGGAAGTAAGAAGCTAACCCAAGAAAGCTGCGCAGGTCTTTTTGACGTTGTGGACGGGGAAAGTCGAGGACGGCGGCAAGCTTCTCAGGGTCCGGCCTAATCCCTTCTTTGCTCACCAAGTGGCCGAGAACCTTGATTGTCTTGCTTGCGAAGGTACATTTTTTTTGTATTAAGCTGTAGGCCGGCCTTTGCAAGGCATGCGAGGACTTCGTCAAGACGTCGCAGATGTTGGGAGAACGTGGATGAAAACACTACTATGTCGTCGAGATAGCAGAGACATGTTTTCCATTTCAGACCGCGCAATACGCTGTCTATCATGCGTTCGAAAGTAGCGGGCGCATTACAAAGTCCAAAAGGCATCACATTAAACTCGTACAGCCCATCTGGCGTTGAAAAAGCTGTCTTCTCTTTGTCGGACTCAGTCATTGGTATTTGCCAGTAACCTGATCTGAGGTGAAGGCTAGAAAAATACTTGGCGCCATGTAACGAATCCAGTGCGTCGTCGATCCGTGGAAGAGGATAAACATCTTTGCGCGTTATTTTGTTTAGCGCGCGGTAATCGACGCAGAAACGAACTGTTCCATCTTTCTTTTGGACTAGAACAACTGGCGATGACCAGGGACTCGAGGAAGGACGTATGATGTTGCGTCGTAGCATGTCTGAGACGTTTTCCTCGATGATCTTTCGTTCTGCCAGAGACACGCGATATGGGCGCCGGTGTATAATACGAGAGCCGTCAGTCTGAATGCTGTGAGTAGCGGCGGTAGTCATGCTGAGGACGGGCGAATTCACGTCGAACAAAGTATGGTGTCGGTTCAATAGGGCGAGCAAATCCTGACTCTGGGCAGGTGTTAGGTCAGGGCCGATGGTTGCCGACAAAGGTGTGGAAGAGGCATTGAGTGGCGGTGAGGTTGACTCTGGGAGTTCGTTACTCGGAAGGGCAACAATCGCAACGGGCTGAGTGTCGACCGCACAAGTGACTGTTGAGCCACAGGGTAGCAGTAAAGATTCGGGCGTTTGATTTATGGCGGTAAGGAAAGCAGACCCGTCAGAGAAGCGAATAAGGCCAGGAACAATCACAAGGCCTCTACATAAGGTATGGCCGTAAGGTAGAATAAGTACGTCGCCATCCACAATGTCATTGGAGTTAACGCTTAAAATGTCTTCGATGGATGGCCGAAGAACATAATCTGACGTGGTGACAAGGCGAATTCGCCCTTCGTGTTCAGGCGACGAATAGTCGGTGGCGTTCAGATGTATGAGGCGCTGATGACACGATATGGAAGCGGACGCAGAAGATAAGAAATCCCACCCCAGAATGAGTTCGTGGGTGCACTCACGAAATACCGCAAAGACGATGTGATGACGAATGCCATCTATGCAGACACGAACCGCACACTGTGCCAGTGGAGAAATGATAGCGTTGGTCGCTGCACGGAGGGGTGGGTCGCAGTAAGGCGTGGTCACTTTTCGGAGGCGGGAACAAAAATCAGCACGAATAATCGAAACGGCAGCGCCAGTGTCCACGAGAGCCTCCACCCGTACACCTTCTGCAAACACTACTATCAAGTTCGATGGTCGCTCTGGAGGAATTGTTGGCTGTCCGGTGGATGCAGTTTCCCCTCCTAAAACTGCATCGGGGAGTTTTCCGAGTGGGCGTTCGTGGCATGGGAGGCGGGTCGCAGAGGCGACACAGAACGGCGACGTGGAGAAAGTGACCTGCGGCGAGACTCATGGGAATTCACAGGCGTGCCAGTAGGGTAGGGAGGAGAGGGCGAACGGTGATAGGAAGAGTGGTAGGGCATCCGTTGGTAGGTCGTGTTCGGACGGATGCCTGGGCGTTCCTCGGGAGCGTAGCCGCGTTGCTCGTCCTGTTGGCGCCTTCGACAAAACCGGGAGATGTGACCGCGATAGCCACAGTAGTAACATATAGGCCGAGAAGGGCGCTGAGGGGGGGTAGTAAGGCTGTGCA
Source organism: Rhipicephalus appendiculatus (assembly GCA_030522465.1). Classification (NCBI taxonomy): domain Eukaryota; kingdom Metazoa; phylum Arthropoda; class Arachnida; order Ixodida; family Ixodidae; genus Rhipicephalus; species Rhipicephalus appendiculatus. Next base: position 31,293 of record JALIZH010025971.1, on the reverse strand, counting down.
CGCATTGGCGGTGACAACGAAGCCACGGATGCATGGTCTCCTGGTGTAGGCACAGGGACGGTGGTTGCAGCAGAGAGCGCTGCAACTTCGGCGTACGTTGGCGTCTGGGGCACGCAGGGACCGTTGGAACACGTCAGCCGCGATGCGGAAGCGATCTCCTGCCTAATGATGTCTCGCAAGCCGGTTTGTCCAGAAGGGAGAGTCGTTTCCGGAGCGCAGGAAGAGCATCGTCCGTGAAGCTCCTCACGAACGATGTCGCGAATCAGCGAGCGCAAGTCGAGGGCCGTAGGCAGACGAATGTCGGCGGCATCGTAGTACAGCCGAAGAGACTGGAGCTCCTCAAGTCGCTGGCAAATGGTGATGACGTCCTGAGTGGTGGCAGGATGTTGCGTGGCGAGGGCGTTAAAGGCGACGGTGTTTATGCCTTTAATAATGTGGCGTATCTGGTCGTTCGGCGACATGGTGGAGTTTACACGCTTGCACAACGCAAGGACGTCCTCAATGTACGAGGTGTATGATTCACCCGGTAGCTGTATGCGTTCAGCGAGCTTCTTCTTTGCCGCCTCAGCGCGAACTGTTGGGGCACCGAAAATTTGACGCAGCTGCTGCGCGAAAGTGTCCCAGTTGTGAAGATCTGGTTGGTGGTTCCAGAACCAAGTTTTAGCGACACCAGACAGGTAGAAGGGGACGTTCCGCAACTTCTGAGGGTTGTCCCACCTGTTCAAGTCGCTGACAAGGTCGTAGTTTTGTATCCAGTCTTCTACATCCTCCTCGCGTAGCCCAGAGAACACAGGTGGATCACGCAGACGGTTGTTGGTGGGCTGAGCGGGCGGCGAAGGCTGCAGTGTGCCGGCGGCGTCGGACGAGCCAGGATTTTCTTGAGTGGTCATGGCAGGGGGGTGTTACGCGACGACCTGAGCGGAGCTCCAGCGAGAACGGGCGAGAGGAAATGGGGATCGAAAAGCACCGTCCACCACTTATGAGGAACCGCTTTATTCAGCCGGGCTCGAGCTAGATCAGCCCGATGATGATATGTACAGATGACGAAGATGTACAAGTGATGATGATATGTAACGAGAATGAAGAGCCATTCACTTTTCGCGCTCACAATATATAATTCGTGTATATTCTACTGATGTATCGTATTCATAGTTTGTCTGTGGCCAAATACTGACCCAAGTCCAAGATACACGGGGTGAGAGCTTTGTCAAGCTGCCTAAGAGCAGCTTTTTCGCTCACTCCACATCATCTGTATTGCTCATGAAATAAACTATGGTACTACTACTACAAGGGAAGTATGCAGGGCCCGTCCCTTGAGGGTACGGCACAGACCAAGAGTAGGTGGGCATCCCTATTACGGGACCCCATTGGCGTCTGCTGCTGCCTGGACTCGTCCAATTCAAGGCCTTTTGGACCTGAAGTTCAGAACAGTCAAGCAGAGTCACCTGCCACTTCTTCCGGGTTGGGCTGAGGATGGAGGGTGGTGGGGGCAGGATTGGAGGGTCGCACCCACACCTTGTGCTAGATGTCCGAAGTCTTCTTCATGGAGAACCATCAACTGCCAAAAAAAGGGGGGGATCGGGGTTGCGCGTTTCACACAGGCGTGCGTAGGAATAGTCACATCAGTTTGGGGAGAAGCGTCACCCTTTGCACTTTATTTCTGACTGCACCATCGGAGTATCGCTCAAATCAGGGTTTGAGGATAGATACTTGCCACGCGTCGTAGCGCTCACATTTCTCACGATAGTGCACTGTTGATCGAAACAGTGTGTACCGTGCGCTCAACATCATTGTTTGGCGCATGACTGTCGTGCTTTCGTGTGGCTTTCGTGAGCACGGATAACGAGGTTTCCAGTGAAGAAAAGAAGTTGCAATAATAATTTCTGGGGTTTTACGAGCCAAAACCACGACATGCTTATCAGGCAGCCCGCGGTCCACATGGGATTAGTTCATGGGCACACCTGAATTGAAGCACAGGGGTGTTCTCGTTTTTCGCCCCCCAGCGAAATGCGGCCACCGTGCCCGGGAAACAAAATCGCATCCTCGAGCTTAACAGTGAAGCACCTTAGCAGCAAAGCTGCCACGGTGGGTAACAAGTCGGAAGTCGGCGGGTAGCAAGTCGCACTATATATTGAAGCAGCATGGCTGATAGGGCTAGTTGGTACTTGTTCATTCTGACAAGATATGACCCGCTCACAAACACGGACACTAGAACAAAGACGCAAACATCACAGGCGCTGACTGGCAACTATAATTTATTGGGAAGGGAAGCTTACATATTGTTACGGGTAGCTTGTTAAATTAATGAAACCGCTGAGTGGACAATATGGGACCAATCCAGCAACAACCAAAAACCATCGTAGTCTTTCTCCTCTTTCATGCAGCCATGCTGCGGCGGCTGTTCTGTATCAATATATATCGCCCATCTATCACAAGGTCTGGCTACTACTCTCGCCCATGGTATAGCGAAAAGCAAAATATAAGAAAATAAACAAGGAGCTAGAAACAAGTGCTGATGAGATACGAAAATTCTAGTGCTGTTAATGTCATGGAGCGGGCACTTACACATTTCTCCCCGCACGTCCTAATGTGAAGGGTCTCTATCAGTCAGAGTGTTTTGATAAAAAGTTGCGTCACATAAAATGGGAGTGCAAACCGCATGAGCTACAATGTTGAGACATATGTGCACAGTCTTTTTGTTCTAATGATCTTCTGTGCTCTTGCAACCTGGTATTCACGCATCTTCCTGTTTGGCTTATGTAGATATGACCACAAGACAACGGTATTGAGTAAACAACGTTGTTTAACAAATCGGACGTTGAGTGCTCTGTTCGGCCCATGGTCTCTTCAACTTACAAAGCGCTTTCTAGAGAAAAACCTTGAGTCATGTTCTGTGAACAAGACAAGTTGTGCACCATTCTGAATTTTGATTGCCTCAATTATTGGCTAATTACTTGTTGAAAACTATGATTCGTGCTAAAACAAGCATTCTCTCGTTCTCTTTTCAGGCATAATTCCGAATTGTGCCTCGGAAAATATAATAGTCATTATAGCGACAGGATCAAATTATACTTCCAGGTTTCACGTGCCATGCATTTGGAATATGATCGCAGTAAAAAAGTAGTGGCGGCCACTAAGGTCGCGGACGCCAGGGCCGTAAGGGGGTTCCACGTCCTGCAATTCGTCAGAGATAAGGACGTGATGAGGGTACGTACAATCGCAGTGGAACCTTCTTGATATGTTCCCGTTCCTTATGACTTCAGATGGGCAACGTTAGACGCCGAGAGCACAAAAATAGCCTAATGCAGCCACGTGTGAACACGTTCCAGGAACCAGGTGTGGGCTTGTCGCCGAACTGCAGTCGTGTAACAAACTACGTCCGGTCATTTAGGCTTTCAGCTATCACTTTACGGTAACCAGTAAAGATTTCATTGTCCCGAAATGACACAGTCTACGTAGATACATCTGGCTAGCTGCACGCAGTTTCAGCGTCCGAAACTTCCATCGGCAGCGCAAGCTGGTCTCCTGCTCCCGCTATCGCCTCAACGTCCGCCTTCCCAGCAAAGAGGCGTTGAATTTCTGGGCTCTTTTTCCAAATCAGCTAAAGGCAACTGTCGGATAATCGTTGACGTCTATCTACTCAGGCGCTACTGTGAAATGTTGGCATTCAGGGCAGCTTTTTATGAGTCGCTTTGCAGATGCACAAAGCTTGGCTCAGTCGCAATCCTGTCTAACCCCGGTGAGAGCTCGTCAGGAACCTAAGCGATCATGGTAGAAATAGTTGCGCAAACAGCTAGATGAATGCAGAAAAAATGCGGACTGAAAGAGCGCGAGCTGTGAGCGGGATTTGCTGCGCACACCGAAAGAAGGTAAAAGGGAGACATGATAGAGCGTATTCAGGTAGTCGCTGCAGATATATATATATATATATATATATATATATATATATATATATATATATATATATATATATATATATATATATATATATATATATATATATATATATATATATATATATATATATATAGACCGAGCCCTGGCACCCCCCCCCCCCCCCCCCGAATTTTTTTTTTCGCCAGCGCAAAGTGACCATTTGCCTGCCCGGCCCCCCCCTTCAGCTGAAGGAAGTGGAGATGCCCCCCCCTCCCCCCCCCCCCCCCCCCCCGAAACATATTTCTGCCTACGCCCCTGCTTGACGTGTCGCTCTCCCCGCCCCCCCTGCCTCACCCGCCCCCTCCTCCCCTTCCCCGCCTTTTCCTTTGGGACGTGTGAATGGAAGCCTTCATATGCAGCCACCAAATGAATAAAACCAGTTGATAGTTTGTGCTCTTTCTCTCGGCATAACTTTTTCCCGCGTTCGTCAGACTGCTCGCGCAACGATTCCCAACATAGACATTCGCCAGCTCACTCAGCAATAAGATCTAAAAAACCTGAGTGATGTGAGCTCTTTGTGACAGGAAAGTGGAATGACGCGCTCGAGAACAACGCTCAGCACGTCGAGATTTCTCACGCTCAGTTAGCAAGTCACTGGTGGTAATAGTTTTTCGTTGCGACTGCAGATCTTCATGTGGAAGTCGCATCAGAGGCGCGGTAGTTCGAGAGCCATTGATAGTAGTAGTAGTGGTAGTAGTAGTAGTAGTAGTAGTTATTGTGGAAATGACGCTCAATTCGGCTGTGCAATAGGGAGCACGGCGCAGCGTCAGAGGAAAAGGAAGTTGTTAATAAAAAGGCATAGCAGAATAGAGAAAGAGGGAAAGATTAACAGCCGGGCCTCGTCCACTCATGGGGGCGGCAGATGGTGAAGGGAGTGTCGGACAATTTGTAGGCGCTCATCGGTAGGCGGTGATTCTGGTCGCCTCCACAAACTACAAGAGGCTGCGGAGAGCCCGCAGGTTGGGAGGCGAAGGGAGACGGAGGTCGTGGGTGGCGATAGAAGGCAGGCCCTGTTGCCTGTAGGCAGTGCGTTCCTGCGCCAACGCTGGACAAGCACAGAGTGCCAAGAAGCAGCGTACACTGATTTCTTGTCACGGGGGAAAAGCAGCGTAGTCTACGGCAGTTTTCTTATGAGGGTCAGCTGAGCGCCGTCCCCGTTTGCATCCCGGCCCAGAAACTTAAGCTGTTTGTAGCCGAGGGCGCATTTTAACTGCAAAGCTGTTTAAGATAGGTCACCACCTTCGAGAAAAACTTTTGCCGTTTTGGTCCAAAAGTTATAATTATGGTTTTGGATTGTTGGGCTTCGGTAAATTTAAGCTTTATGATTATGAAATAGATAAAAATCAAAAACATAAAATTTATAAAAATCAAAATGTGCCAAAATATGCATGTTGCGCCAACAGTCATAACTAAAAAAACTCTTGTTGCAATTCAAACGCGACTTGGCAACTACGTAGTGAGGACAACTTTCTGTGCATCTAACCTCCACGATCATCATATCTCTAAGCTTGGGTGCGTTGTCATAAAAAGACTGAAAAAAGTTGATATTTGGCAGGTTTGCTTTGCTCACAGTTGGCCACTGTACAAAAAGTTACCGCTAGTTTTCAATAATTCTGCTTGAATGCACAGCTCCACCTATAAAGAAACAGCACAAAAAATTTCATGTGAAAATATTTATTAGAAAGACGGTTATCATTGTTCGCGTAACTGTAGGAAGCAAAAAATCACATTTTGAGAAAAATGGCTTTAAAGATTTCAACCGAATGTCTATGAAACAAAGAAACATTCAATAGACCTGAAATTCAGCAGGCTTATAGCTTGGGACCTCTTTTGAAGCGGCATAATCTTTTTTTGAGCGAGATGAAGCACACATTTTTTTCCTAGCTCGTTTCGTGTCTCCAGCTGACTCTCATCCCCGTGTTCCACAGTGGGTCCACACTTGGAATATTGATTCCCTAACTTTCATAAACGCTTCTGTTTCGTTCTATACTTCGCCATGTTTCACGAAGTACTATAACTTTCTCCTTGAAAACCCAGAACGAAGTCCAAGAGCTCGAAATGGCACACAAAAAGAACACAGACTGCCGAGTGAGAGCACGCGCAACTTAAACAATAGAGTGCCGCAGCCGAGTAGAGGAAATTTTAAAATAAATTGAAAACATCATGTTCTACAAGCTTTAGAATGTTCTTAAACACCTTAGCATTACGTAATATGTACGCGAAAGCATTTATGACGAGATGGTAGATGTCGAATCGGAATCCTTCAGTTTCGGATGTGTCCAGCAGGTGTTGAAAAAATAGTCATAACTTTCAAATGGCTTAATATAACTGCATTATTTTTTTTCTAAATCTTCTTGAATGGACAGGGAACTTGAAAATAAAAAAATCCCAACAACTCAATTTTTTTTTCAAAAAATGCGTTTTTGAAGGTGGTGACCTACTTTAAGGCGACCTTTAGTCCGTGCACAGAGAACAGAAAACTATCATCATCATGAACCGGCACGCGTCTGTTCGCCCTCTTCTTTATCTCCTGTCTTGCTCCCAGCGCACGTGCGTCGATTTGTCCGGTGTGGGACTGAAGAACTTTGATTGGCGAGAAAGAAAGAGAAAAGAAGATATAGAAAAGAGAGAGAGAGCAAGACAGAAAAAGAAATAGAGAGGTAAAATAGATAGAGAGAAAAGAGAGCTATAGAAATAAAGAGGGACAAAAAAGAGATGTAAAAACCAGAAAGAGACAGAAAATGAGAAAGAATCGAGGAAGAAAGAAAGAGAAAGATGGCCGGACGCCCAGTTCCGCACTTCCATCAGGCTTAGCACCACTAGTGTGAAATTGCCATAATTTCTGTCGGTCATGATTGTGAGATTTGCGGAGCTGAGTGCTTCCAGCACAGTCTGCCGTTGCTTCAGGTGCAGAGCCGCTTTAAGGACAAGTCTACGTAGCAAAAAAAAAAAAAATGAAGTAACACTGATAGAAGTTCCTCACTACGAACTAAATGAAGATGACAATAAAAGTACAAACCTTCTGGGTTCACGTTAGTCTCTTGCGCCCATAAGGTATAATACCAGGTTGCCGTTCGACACCACGTCACAATTCCTGGTTATTCACAGGACGGAACAAAAATAAGATGATGGCCTTTTTGCTTTTTTTTTTCATTTTGTCCAATCTAAGTCTCACAGCGATTAAGGAACAACAAGTACTTTTTAATTCTGTGTGCCATGCTTTCCTGTAGGAAGGTCTGTCACCTGACATGGAAGACCGAAGAAATTAATCTTGTGTCGTTAATTTCTTTTTTGTTCTCACTTGGCACTTGACAGATATTTGTGAATGGCAAAGAAGTGGTCTTGAGTACCAGACCCACAGGTGCCGAGATCGACGACTTTGTGGTGTTTTACACGATCGAGCCGGACACGAGGTTCGTAATATGGGAGTCGCACTACACCATGAACGACACGACATTGATCAGGACCGTGAGTTTCACAGCAGTTTCTACTTGTAACCATATACGGAGTTGAGGGGGAGGCGGATGTGCGAGTTATACCTGTGTCACACGGGCACTTTTGAAAGGCAGTCGAGTCGACGGCCGTCGGAAAGCCCCAAATCCATCGACTCAATAGAATTGTCGCGCTGCTGCACGGCAGTTTTCAACAGCCGTTGAGTGCTTCAGGAGTTTCTCGCAAAAATTGTGTGGTGCTGCATATCTTTATCTCCGTTTTCATGTTATCGTAAGTCAAATTATATTAGTACCCTTAAAAGTACACATGCGTCTGTTATTTTTGTTTAAAACATTTCAATAAATTGTGTATACGTAATTAGGAATGCATGTTTGCATGGTTTTTAAGTTGTTGAGCAGAGAAATGGGGCCATGTGTTCACCGCTTGTCAACGTTGGCATGCTCACGCTGTTTCCGCTTCCGTCGCTCAATAGCCATCGAAGTTTCAACGGAGGTGTGGGGTGCGCCGTTGACTCCATAGACTATTGATGCAATGGTCTTCGAAATCACCCGTGTGGCAGCTCGTGCTTGACAGTTGAGTCAATAGACTATCAGTTCAATGGACTTCCAAGCGCCCGTGTGACACGGGTATTAAACTTCAAACTACTCCTCCAGTACATAGTCCGTAAACCACCTGCACCCACATGATGCGGTAAATACGCTGGGAAAGGTACCCACCATGGTGCGCCGGCAGGTATTGCCGGCACCCAATCTCGGACGCTATGGCCCTTAAATAGCACCTGCGTGTGCATGTGCTATAATGAATCGCTTAGTTTTCATTCCTCCTTCTCGCTTCTCTGTCCTCACTTTTCGGTCCCCCCTTCTCTTTCCACGTTCTAATTTGTTAATTCAGAGCTACACTTGAAAAAAAGGTAATGGTAGCTAAAATAAATGCACCACTGACACGTTTCAATACCTTTCACTTGCGCTTTCCATTCTAGAGGTGGTAAATACAGTCGAACCCCTCAATCGCGAAATCGCCGGGGAAGCGATTTTCGTTCGTTCTTGTGAGAATTTCGTTGTCACGAAAATAGCAAGATACGCGCACCAGTTACTTCGACCAACCAAAATTTATTTAAAGAAGTCGCTCATGATGCTGCTCTGTTTCACGTTGCTTTGAAGAAGTTTGGCGGCTGCAGCCTCGCAGCTTGTCAAGCTTTGCGTGCCTTCGTCGTCGTCGTGGGCGCCGTGGAAAGTGCGCATTATGTGGAAAGCATCAATAACGACGAGCGAACTTACCTGCCTTTCATGCGTTTTGTTGCTTTCCTCCTTCTCGTCGTCACTCTCGTATTCTTTGCGCACACTTTTAATGACATCGTCGTCTTCGAACGCAGATGAAGTAAGCGCTTCCGTCTCCGGTAAGGCTGCCCAGACCAAATCATTGTAGTCCAGCTGAATGTAAACAGCAACGATCGCACCGATGCTTGTTGGCGGAAATGCGCCCGGCTTGTCAAATGAGCCGTGGCGCAATTTTTGAACTTCTGGGTTCCCAACTAGCTCGTGGGTTGTAAAAAAAAATGTTGCGGATCAGTACCTGAAACTACCGTTATTGCGGGAGTGCTTTTTAAATCTCTTCGCTATTGAGAGGAGACTAATAATGCATTGGACTCTATGAACGTTCGCCGGGGACGCCAGATTTCTTCGTTGTCGTCAGATTTTGGTTCTTGAGGGGTTCATTTGCATTCTCGTTTCTTCATAGCTTTTCGAGGTTAGTAGAGCTTGCTACTTGCGTTCGTGACCAATTAGTAAACGTTCCTACCTCCATCAGCTGCGGTTTGCTCGACTATAATTGTGACAGTGTTATTATTAGCCAAACTATAATTTTCTTCACTGTGTTCGTTGCGTACCACGGCCAAGGGTATGCGGGCATGCGCCACACACAACGGAATCTTGTGTGTGGCGGAACACGGAAGCTACTCAAGAGAGAAAACGTCGCTGCGATAGTAAATGATGCGACGTGGCTTTTAATCCCGGCGATAAGGTCTTACTGTGGACCCCGGTTCGAGCGTCAGGGCTTTGCCAGAAATTTCTTCACCGGCACGTTGGCCCATACACTGTTCTACGACATACTTCCCCAGTGAACTATCTCTCCAGCCCGCTTCAGTCCGTCACAGACCGCCGTCGCCGCAACACAGAAATCGTTCACGTCTCCCGCATCAAGCATTTTATTACTCATTCAGACGATCTCTGAGTGGCGGCCAGGTTGGCCGCTTCGAAGAGGGGGGGAAATTAGTGTAAGCACATTTCAAGTACTTCATCGTTCTCACTTGTATATAGCCATCATCATCTCGACTCTTCCCTCTTCTTGTTTTTTTGAGCCGAGGCAGACACTACCAAATAAACGGTTCTGCTGACCTTGTGTGGTGTGGTCTTCCTGCGTCTTCCAATATTTACAGTTTTCTATTAATGCAGAGGTAATCCAAATAGACGCTTAGAGTGTTATGGAAACACGCTTTCTGTGAGTTAGACAAGACAAAGACGCACCGTTTGCTGTGCGTGACGATTGTGAGGCAGACATTACTCAAGCAGACAAACGCAGACATGTGTTTTGTAACGACTAACAGCAACCAATCACTGAAGGGACAAAACGGGCTCGGCGGAAGGTAGGCTCGACGTCCGTGGCCATTCAAAAAATCCACGCATCTCCACGAAGTTAATCATGACGATCGGGCGAAGCTGTGGGTATCGTATCGGTGAGTAACCGTACGTTACCCGAGCGGTGCCCCATATAATGTAAATTGAGTGACATATAGTGTATATAGAAATGTAAATTTATTTCGCCTTCCAGTCTGTCTTAGGCAATTCAAGGAGGATTTAGAATATTGCTGGAGTGGAGGATATGCCTCGAAAGTGAATCCGAGAACGCGCAATCTTACCGGTGGCAAGATACCATTTCAATATCGGCAATTTGTTGGGACATATAGTGCACGACGTGTGCCTTTGTGTTACAGATTTCTTTGAGAAGCGTCAACATCTAGGCATACTTTAGTACAGATCAACTCATCAACACTCTTCTGGATAGGTTATTTTCGCCGGGGACAGCGATCTCTTACCTTGTTATTAGCCGATGTCTACGTTGAAGTCTATTCTAAAACCTTTTTTTTTGTCTCATATGTTTCGACTATAGCAACGGTTCTATACCGTGACCACAACGGAAGACAAGACTAGGTCCTAGGGAGCTTCGCCCCTAAAAATGGCCGGCCTGACGTCGGCAAGTTAAGTCGGGCCGATGTCGTTTTTTGCAAGTGGTCAGGCTGTTTGCCGTCCATCGGCAGCTGGTCGGCCAACGGTGTCGGGCCAATGTAGTGGACTTGGCAGTTCCTACGTCGGGCCGCGCGCGGCCCGAGCACTTGCTAACGATGGCAAAGCGCGGCCAACGCCCTTTTGGCGTTATTCACCGCTACCAATTCTGAATTTATTTCATTAAAATATATATTATTTCGACCCCACAGAGAGTAAATTTTTATTTTTTGGAGATAAGCAATATTCATACCCTTTTGTCTTTTTTATTACGTAACGGTTGGTGTAAACGAAAAGAACTGAAAACATTTTCGCCGAATTAATGCTTCAAAATGATAAGTAATAATAACAAAATACTTTTGCACAAATACTCTTATTTGCATAGCCAAAGACAACTAAGCCCGATTGTCCGCCTCGGTGGATCAGTGGCTAGGCTGCTCGGCTGCTGACCCGAAGGTCGCGAGTTCCATCCCGGCCGCGGCGGTCGCATTTCGATGGAGGTGAAATGGTAGAGGCGCGTGTACTGTGCGATGTCAGTGCACGTTACAGAACACCAGATGGTCGAAATGTCCAGAGCCCTCCTCTACGGCGTCTCTCATAATCATATCTTGGTTTTGGGATGTTAAACCCCATATATTATTATTATTATTATAACTAAGCCCAATTGTACTAGAGTGTGTACATCATGGCCCTGTAATTGACAAATACAACTGCTGCTGATGCTCTATGAAACATTGGCACCCACCAACAAAAGGTCTTCGACCAATAAAAAATCAGACGGATACAAATATAATTTTAGAGATCTGAATTTATTTTTTAACATTAGTCAAAATGAATGTCTTTCAGTAGAGGTGCCAAGCGTGGCGTCGTCAAGGTGACTCTACATTGATGTCGTCTTCCGTTTCTGTCGCCTCCTGTTGCCTCCTGTTACGACCACCGTCTCTGTCATTCGCGCCAATAATCCACCTTTTCACGACTTTTTCCTACAGTGGCCAGCAATGTTTCCGGGAAACTGCTCCGAACGAACACTCCACCAATAATCCTTGTAATGGAACAAATTGTCAACCCACAGTGAGAATACAAACAGTTTCCTGGCGAGAAAATGACCGCTGCCCACTTATCGTTCATGCTAAGGACAAAGACGAACATTTTTTAAAACTAAAATAGGCACATCTTATGCATGTCAAAATAAAGCAGTGATTACTCAATAATTCAGCTGCCTACAATCAAGCGTTATGAGCTCTCTACAGACTTGATTTATGTGCAAATATAAGTGCGGGAATACTTTTACATTTGTTAAGTTTATTGCAATAATGATGGAAAGCTGAAGGAGCTTTTTGAACGAAAACTCCAAGCGTTTTCTTCGAAAATGTGTACACTGCCATGCCCACAGCATGCCTATTCATAATACGGCGTCCGTCCGTCCGTCCGTCCGTCCGTCCGTGTCCATCCGTCCGTCCATCCAACCGTGTCCGTCCGTTCGTCCGTGTTCCCGTCTGCCCCTGGCATCTCAACGTCTCGCCCGCCAGCCGCCGCTCTATCGTCGTCGCCAGCCAGCCCACGTCAACTCGACCAGTCAAGCATCCGTGTTTTGGTCAGACTGAACTCGGGTTCTTCTCCGCTCGGGCGCTCATCCGCGTTAGAGCTAGACTATCTAGTTTAGATCATTGAACTGACGTTTTGGTTGTTATTAGGAGTGGTTTACCGTGTGCAGTGAACTTTCTACTAAGTGTAATTTTGTGTACATATATAGTTTTCACTTTAATTCTTGATTAAATGTTTCGTGTGTTGGTTTGTTAAACCAACGGCTTTGTCAATAAGACTCTCAGTGGCTCAGCCATAGAGGGCCGTTACGAACCAAAAGAAGAATTTGCATCACAACAACCCAAGGTGCACGTCTGCTTCTTCAAGACTTCCTGTAGAAGGTTCGTAGCTTTTAAGGCGAAAGCCTTTAATGTCTCATGCTCACGTCCGTCCGTCCATCCGTCCGTCCGTGTCCGTCCATCCATTCGTCCGTCCGTCCATCCGTCCGTCCGTCCGTGTGTCCGTCCATCCCTCCGTGTCCGTCCGTTCGTCCATCCGTCCGTCCGTGTCCGTCCGTCCATCGATGTGTCCGTCTGTCCGACCGTCCGCCCGTCTCCATATCCGTCCGTCCATCCGTCCGTTTCTGTCCGTCTGTCCGTCCATTCGTGTCCGTCCATTCGTGTCCGTACGTCCGTCCACCCGTGTCAGTCCGTCCGTCTCCGTCCGTCCCTCCGTCCGTGTGTCCGTCCGACCATGTGTCCGTCCGTCCGTCCGTCATTTCGTTTCCGTTCATCCGTCCGTCCGACAAAACAAAAAGGCATTGCATAGTCAGTCGAATGGCCACAAGCTTTCGCCGAACACACTTTGGAATGTACAAAGTGTCCTCAGTCAGTCAGTCAAGAACTTTATTTAAAGGTCCTGAGGAGCTTAAGCTGCCGGGCGATCCATGAGGGACACCCTTGCAGTGTCCTTCAATTTTTTTTCTCACGAGGCTGTTCCCCGTTAGGCACTGCATCTCGTAAAGTGTGCCAAGTGTTTGCAGCCCATGCGTGCAAAACGCTACCTTTTCGCACACGTCTTTTGTGGAAGTTCACAACTATGGCAAGTGAAAATGGAAAGACACAGGAATGCTTAAAAAACTAATGCAAAAATTTGGAAAACAGTAGGGTGAACTTCACCCATCCATTGTATCACAGTGCCACACGTGATTATTGTTTACTTTCGATGTGTCCACGTTTCGCCCGCAAAAGCTGGTAGCAACGGTCGGCGCAGATCTCGCCGCAACGTTTTCGACGTTTCGCGATTGTTTGGGCTCTTAAGATTACACGCAGGACGCGAGCGGTCAAGTTTATTAGAGAGCTTACGCGAGCACCAGCGACAACGCTGGAAGGTTCGATGGCTACAGCATCAAAGACGATGGGTTGCGCCGATGATCAGATTATCAACTGCCGACGCTCTGTTCGCCGCTATCAGTGTGCAGTGTGCTTTGCTTGTAGCTTGAATTTCGATTTGTCGGGCACAGGTTCGCCCAAATAAAAAGTTGTTTCTTAACCCGCCAACAGCGGCCTTCTTCAACGTCACGACAACGAGACATCTGGCGGTGGTGCTGGTACTCTCATGCTCTCGAAGCCCACGGAAAGCCGGGAACCAAGCCTACAGCGTGAATAAGACACCGAAGCCCTCTTGCAACAGCGAGCGAGCCAGTCTACAAGGCTTGCAACCATAATACGGACTCCTGCCTGAGAAGCCAAAAACCGCCGCTGTGCCACCCGCGACAGTCGTGATGCACTGTAAAAGAAAATTACTCCCAGGTGGGAGTAAAACGCCTGTCCTCTAGCGACCCCCCCTGTTCGGAGTAATTTTTCCTCCAGACCTCCGGAGCAAAGTTCTTACTCCGGCTGGCCGGAGCAATCGCGTGGCACAGCCGGAGTACTTTTCATTGATATTTCACTCCGGCCGACCGGAGTGATTGCGTGGCGCCGCCGGAGCACTTTTTACCGGCATTTTGCTCCGGCTGGCCGGAGGGAATGCGGGGCACCTCCGGAGTATTTTTCGCTGCTTTTTCACTCTGGCTATCCGGAGTTTTCGCGTGGCACCTCCGGAGTATTTTACGAATGTCCTTACTTCGTCCGGACGGAATTGCAGTGCGATGGATCACGAGTATTTTTTTTAATTCTTTGCTCCGCTGTTTGTTTATTCTATGCTGATCGTGTCACGCATTGGTTAGATGAAGAAATTCTCATGCAAACACTGCAGAGTTACTGTGTATTTTTCCACAGAGCTCTAGCAGATGAAATTCAGGAGAACACTTGAGTTCTTATTGCTTGATTTATTCAAAATATGCTGCAGTTTGTGGCTGATGACCACCATTTGGGAAAAGAAGACAAGAAGAAACAAATATACAAAAAGCCACCAAAAAATTAGGCAGATCCCAAGTACCATGGGAATCGATGTTATGCGAAGCATCCGGAGGGAAGGTGACTGGGTTGTAATTTTTCTTTACTGAACGAAACGTTATGAAATGACGCTTGAGATATGTACAAATGTTCCACGCACAGACATGTTGAACAGTCGCATATGTTCCATATAACCGGTTGTTTATTGTTGTGTAACGATGCCAACAGAAACATGGGTATTACCAACAGCAGAAGCCGTAAGCTGATATGTAGAGCTTGTGCTTGCAAGGATGGTAATCCTGGATAGTGCTACGTAAACCAACTACAGTGGATGGCGCTTAAATATACAACTGAGGTAAACCCCGACATGACTCCTTCGTCATAGGAGTACGTATGTAATTTTTATAAAGTTAGATAGCCAGCTCTGCAACCACAATATACGTTTCACCAACATTACGCCTGCATAGGGTGTTCTTCCAAAGCAGTTTCGAGACCTGACGTGGCTCTGTGGTAGAACGCTTGATTGCCACGCCGAGTTCTTGGGTTCGATTCCTGCTGGGACTTTGATTTCTATTCTTTGTATTCCTCGCGTCAACGCCGCCGATGTCCGTTTTTCTTAAAGCTGTCGCCTTTAAATTAGCAGTGTCAACGCCACTGATGTCACTTTCTCTTAACGCTCTCGCATTTAAATTACCAATGGCTGTTCTCGCCGTTCCTGCGTAGATATAAATTGTGAAAGTCCTGTGGCGCATAGCCGCATTTGCGGCCCGTGGTATACGGGTATGAGCCACACGTGTCTGGAGAAATGAGTTTGACGACTTACGTGACGGGATTTTTGCATTATTCATGTCGTGACCAGCCAGACATATTCTTCAATACCTCTTACCCTCCCACACAAATTTTGGTCTGCCCCAAGTTGAGGAGGCCATCACGAGAGCACCCAGACGTAGGCGGCTAGATAGATAGATAGATAGGTAGATAGATACGTAGATAGAAACGCAAAAGTGCTTACAGTACGCAAAGAAATGCTTCGCATTTAAAAGAACACAAGAAGACACATCACATGAAATCAGCAGCACTCAAGTTTTTAACGCAGCACGTTGAAATGAAGTCCGGAATGCCGTAAAACGATGCACAACAAACGAAGAAAGCGTAGCCGCCGGGAACCATCTCCGAAGGACCATCCATCACATTCACTGACGACGCAAGGGTTCAGCTGATTGTTTCCTGCATAATTTATCAAAAACATAATACATGAGAACTGCAAATCATGCCAGAGGCACGAAAACTGAGGACACTGAAGCCGCGGGTACTGATTAATTCCCATACTGTCTGCCTGTCCATGAGAACACCCATGTTCTTAAACGGACCACACAAAAAAGACAGGACCAGCGCTCAATATCAAGAAGCATATCACAAGTACACCGGTGTCAGCCAGCCGCTCCATGTTAAAAACACACCTCCGTGCCGCGGACAATGTTCAAAACGGGCGAAAATTTTCCATATATTTCTAAATCGATACCTCTACTTCTGCTGACAGATTCAAAAGCATTTTTTTTTCACTAAAATGAGTGACTTTTGGTACTCTCGAAGACAGCATGAGGAATACCTCTCCCGATTAAACTTGCTAATTTTCTAAAATATTATAGCTGCATGATTATTACAGTCGCATTTTAGTATGTGCTCATCATCCTACTTCCAGCATATTAGGCTACAGTTTGTGTACTTGCGGCCGGTTCTTAAGAAAAACGTACCTTCATTCTGCTTTGCAAAGGAGTCTTCGAGAGAAGTTCGCTTTGTATTATTTTTTTTTAATTTGCAGCTGCCCGCTCGGTCATGAAACTTATCGTAATGAACATTTTTCAAAATAGTTATTGCATGAGCATGTATCGTTTTCAAATGAACAGGCCCTAGCACAAAATAAAGTTTTCTCCTACTTAACGAAATAAATTAGCAATCAAAAGTACAAGCATTACGCCACCTATGCCAATTGCGTCATCAGTATAGTACACTGACAGAAATGAGGGGAGGTGGACCAGTTTACTCAACGCACAGGTCCGTGAAGACGTCCGGCAGGAGGCCACGGATGGTGATGCACGCCGAGGTGTCATGACGTGTGCACCAGGATTCGAGGAATTTTCTTTTCCTTCTGTTGACAGGCCAGCGTCGTTGCATCGTCCAGGTCAATACTATGTCTCGTCTTCGCGCACTGTTCGTCAGAGAAAGATAGAAAGAAGTGTTTTATTCTCAGAGATATGGGACATGAAGGTGAACATTTTGACAGTTTTACCTGTTTGGTTGGGGAAATTCAACTCACCCCCTTCCGCCCTCCTCAAGAAAAAAAAAAAGACTGCATTCACGGCCATGGCAGCAGGACTGAACACAGAAAAAAAAAATGCAGCAGCACGATAGTTCTCTCTCCCATCAACACAGAAAAGACTACCAGTTTCTCAAGAAGGTGCCCTCTTTTCTTTTTTTTTTCTTTCTCTGCCATACCCCTCCGCCTAACGACGGTGAGCGGTGCTCTCAAATGGGTTGCAGAAATAAGCGTGAACCGACCTCCCCATCCAGACAAACATCGCGCGCCCCACAACACGTTCTGCAAAGCAACCCCACCTTCCTTTCGCATTCCTCGTCACTGGTCTCGTCAGCCCCTTTCCCCATCTTTTGTCATGAAAGCACCATGTCCGCCGAAGGGTCAATTATATTTCTAGATTAATATCTCAGATACCATTAATACAATGAAAATAATTTTTTCACCACTATGAGTACGTATATGCGTTCTAAAAGTCTGTACCGAACACATTTCCCTAGCCTAATTCGCTAAATTTATAACGACTTAACGCTGATTTGAGTTATTCCTGTTTTATTAATTCAGTTTACATGATAAATCAAAATAATTTATACGTAATGACAGGCCTCGACTTGGCGTTTATTAATATGGAAAGCGACAAATATTAGTGTTTATGTATACTGATCAGACCAAAATATCTTTTAACGAATTAGGTTTACTTATAAAAATTAATAACCTTTTATCGAATCAACCCACAATTATGATTAAATAAGAACGCCACAATTATGATGTTTTCTATTAATGCATATCTAGAGAGATTCAATCAGCGCTCCAAATATTACAGTGGTGTGCTTAAAATTACCGAAGTTATTCATATTAAGAAAGAAAAGCACGTGTTCCAAACAACGCATTTTCAATATTTCCACTGAATTGTTTACTGCCATCTTGCAAAGCTAGCCTAGCCTTCATAACCTACTTGGTTATCAACACAAAATTACTCAATTTTAGCACTTTTTGAAAAGAATAACACAGAGAATTCAAGAAGAGCTCACTCACCAGTTTTGCGCCGCACCAGCGACCGCCGGATCGTTCGCCACTCGCGAGATCACAATGTGTCGTTCGTTGCACGGAACTACAGTGTAACGGAATCATCACACGATTAAGGTTCCCGCAACTCCCTTCTGTCGATGACAACCTTCGTTAATGCTTGTAGTCGCTTGTGATGTCCACAACGTGCACAGAACGATTTCTTTTTCCCGAACGCGGGCGAAGGGTTCGCGCAATCCTCGCTGCACTTCGATTCGGGTGGCTTGGCCTGCGACATGTTGGTTTGTGGAGACCGGCCGCCCGGCGAGGCTGCCTACGTCACTTCTAGCAAGTTTTAGCAAGTCACGTTCCTCCTTTCCCGGTCGTTGACCTTTTTGCCAGTGAAGGCATCCCAACACCACAAAAGCTTTTTCAAACGTTACTGCGGGGTTGTCCAGCCTCATTGTTGCCTCTCAGCCTACGTATGTTAACGAGACGCCTGTCGTGCGGGGGGGACGCTTTGTCACTGGAAAGGAGGAGCTGTACCCGCACTGCGCCGGAGTATTTGGGGAGCATCCACGGAGCATAAGTGATGCGCCGGAGCACTTACGGAGCATCCACCGGAGAAAAATCAGGGAACTCGTCCCGCTTCCCTCCGTCCATCGCCCACCGGAAGTAAAAAGGTGGAAAACGAATGTATATGCTCCGGAGCATTCCGGTTTGAGTGAGGCTACCGGAGCTGAGAGGGAGCATCATCCCCCCGAAACCCCGCGGCTGGGTATATTTTCGTTTACAGTGTGCCGCCAACTTTCAGTGGATCGTTGATTGAAGACCGGGAAAGCTGGCTGGAGACGTACGACCGAGTCGCCACCTTCAAAAACTGGGACTCCGAAGATAAACTGCGTCACGCCTACTTCTACCAAAGACACCGCGACGACGTGGTTCGTGAACCGAGAATCCACGCTACAAATCAGGGACATCTTTCGGACGACGTTTGTAACCATGTTCCCGAGCGTGGTTCGCAAGGAACGGGCTGCAGCTATGCATGAGATCCGCGTGCAGCTGCCCAATGAAAACATTGCGATCTACACGGAAGAGATGCGTCGCCTGTTTTGAGACGCCGAAACAAGTATGGTCGAAGAGAACTAAGTCACGCTCCTGGTAAGGGGTGTAAAACAAGAACTCTTCGCTGGATTGATAACGGAAGTCGCCGAAAACGGCGACTGAATGTGCTTTGGAGGCTTCGACAATCGGGAAAACGCTTGAGATGCTACGCCGACGCTCTAGCTGTGGGATCTGCCGACTTCCGTGAGACTATCAGAATAATCGCGCTGGAGGAGCTGCGAAAAATTCTACTTTCGGCGCAACATCAAGTGGATTCAGATCCAGCATTCACTAAGCGCTCCTCAGCTAGCAGAGCCGCAGCCGCAAGCTATGAGCTATTCTGGTACAGCCCGCCGCCATTCCTCCTCCTCGCCCACGCCAAGACGCCACACCACCGCAATACCGTCACCAGACGCCGCCGCCGCCATCGACGCCCTACCGTGCGCCTGTCGGCCAGCGCTACGCCCCTAGGAAAACGAGGTTTTTAGTCTGCCGGAATCCCAGGTGTGAACTGCGCATGCGCGCGGTCGGGAAACATGGCTAAACATGGCCGCGCCGCTGAAAGCGGTTGCCGTGCACCTCGAATCTATCAAGTGGCCGTCGTGCGCTCTGCAGCTCGCTAGCTTCGAATTGATGCTTTTATTTGCTTGAGATTGATGTCCTTAACTTCGACAGCAAAGTATTTGTGTCGATTCGGCACTGTTTTCGAGAGATTTACTGAAATAATCAATGCTGTCGGCTTAGTGAGTGGCGCTGCCGGCCGGAATCTCGAAGGTCATAGATTACGTGTTCGTTAGTTGTCTTCTATCCTCCATAGATGACACCACTTGACGTGGTGGCAACTACGGGACACGCTATCCGGTAATACGCCACGCTTTTACGTTGCCAGAATAGCGGACAGACTAAAAACCTCTACTGACGTTTGGAGCGCGCCTGACCACCGCCCGCTCTGCTACCACTGCGGAGAAGCCGACCATACCTACCTTCGTTGTATATACCACCAGATGGAACTGCACGGCTTCTCCATCAACGTGCCGTGTCCAGAGGTAGGCGAACGACCACGCGACTTCGCCGACTACCTCGCAGGAGCGCAGTGGACACCCAGTGGACACCCTGACGCCCTTTACGATCGCCTTCGCCAGGCCGCTACATTTTGCCGCAGCGCCGGCAGTACACTAGCCCTACCCGGGGTCGATCGGTGAGCCCCTACCCGGAAAACGAAGTACAGCAACCAGTGGAGGTACCGTTGCTGTTCGACGAAACACCGAAGATCCTCTGCCGCTGCCGACGACGCCTCAACGAAGACTTAAAAATACGCCGCAAGCCGAATGGAGCCCGGGCGACGAAACCTCGCGACCGGAAGAGAACCTGACGACACCACGTAGCAGCAGCGGAATAAGCCGACGTAGCCGTGATCCAACACCGCGACCCAACCGCAACGCAAGACGACGAACCACTGACCTCGACGCACTCATCCACGGCCACGGTGTCGTCGCTCGGGTCGACACTGGAGCAGATTAGTTTGTCATCAGTGGATCGTTCGCCACGCGGTTGAAGGAAGTCAAGACCTCCAGGCAAGGCCCCGAAATCCAGACCGCAGGAGTTCACCTTGTAAAGCCGGCGGGAATCTACAGCGAGAGTCACCATTAACAGCCGGATTTATTCCGCTAGCCTCGTAGTCCTAGAGCGTTGTTTGAGAGATATCATCCTTGGTATGGACACCTTAAGCTTACATGGTGTAGTCATCGATCGGAGGTCCGAGTCGGTAACATTATATATCCACAGAAAAAGCACTACAACTGCATACTTCGCCAGAAAATCACGCCTTGAATCATTGCGGAAGACCAAGTCCCCCCCCCCCCCCCTCGCTCCAACTTCATTTCCGTCGACACTCACAGCGTTGAAGGACACCAGCACTTGTTGATCAACCACGAGATTTGTGTCACAAGAGTAATAGCCGAGCTGCGTGGAGGGAAATCAACAGTGATGATCACGAATTTCAGCAACGAATACAAGCTCGTGAACAAAGGCACGATGGTCCCCTAGATTGAAGAAATTGTAGAAGCCGCCGATTTATTCATCAAGCCGCCGATGCCTTCGCCCTCATTGATTCCATCGAAACTACTCCGATGAACCAAGCTACTCAACCAGCTTTCGACGCCAATCTGAGCTTTCCAAATCATAAGCAAGAACAGCTCAAAACCCTGCTCCTGCAATACATGAACTGTTTTTCGTCGTCGTAAAGAATCCGGCAGACGCCAGTCGCGAAACATCGCATCATAACGGAGGAAAGTGCCAGACCACTTTGTCAGAGCCCGTACAGAGTTTCGACGCGAGAACGCGAGGCCGTAAAGCAAAAGTAGGCGAAATGCTACGGGACGACATCATCCAGCCGTTCAAGGGTCTGTGGGCGTCACCCGTGGTGCTAGTGAAGAAGAAGGACGGAACCCTACGTTTCTGCGTATTGCCGCCTGAACAAAATCACGAAGAATGACGTGCATCCTCTGCCACAGATAGACGACGCCCTGGCCCGACTCTACAACGCGGAGTGCTTTTCGTTGATGGACCTCAAAACCGGCTATTGGCAAATAGATGTCTAAGAGAGAGACCGAGAGAAGACTGCCTTTATAACATCAGACGACTTCTTCAAGACGGCGCTTTGGTCTTTGCTCGGCATGTACGGCTCTGCAACGCGTTATGAATACAGTGGTAGACTTGCAAGTGGTAGACTTCCTTCGTATACCTAGACGACGTCAATGTGCCTGCCTCAAACTTCGACGAACACATCCGGCCCCTTGAACCTGTACTTCAAGCAAGCAAGACCTCCGGCCTCACACCCGCGGAACACTCCTGCTATCGCTGCCCTCCCGCCACCCACCGACAAAAAGGCCGTACGCCATTTTCTCGACTTGTGCGCCTGTTACAGACGCTTCTTCAAGAAATTTTCACTGATCGCCGAGCCACTAACGCAACTTGCGAAGACGGACGTTGAATTCAAGTGGGAAATGATGCTAGTCAGTGCGTTTCAAGAACTAAAACGACGCCTGCAGACGCCTCCTATACTTACGCATTTCGACGATTACGCCGATACAGAAATTCAAATCTACGCCAGCAGCATAGGACTCGGCGCCGTCCGTGTGCATATGACTTAGGTCCTGGAAAAGGTTATCAGTTATGCTAGGCGGTCGCTATCCAAGGCGGAAGGCAACTATATCGCAAGAGAAGAGCAGTGCCTTGCCATCATCTGGGCAACAACCAAGTTACTCCCCCCCTACCTCTACAGCCGGCCCTTCAACGTTGTAAGGGTCCACTACGCCTTGTGTTGGCTAGCTAACTAAAAAGGAGGGTCAGTTCGCATGGGTGAGCCCGAGACTTCACCAATTCGAAATCGCCGTCGTTAACAAGACAGGAAAAATAAACTCCGACGCCAAGTGCCTGTCTCGTGCCCCCCGTCGACCCACCACCACAGGAAGACCAGGATGATGGCTCCTTCTTGGGAACCATAAGCGCCGGCGACTTTGCTCAACGACAGCGAGCCGATCTGGAACTCAGGGTGTTGTAGAATACCTCCAGAACAGGACCGCCGTTGTTCCAAAGGTATTCAAGCGAGCATTGGCGTCGTTTCTCTTGCGAAAGGACATTCTCCAAAAGAACTTCTCGCCACTTCGAGACAAGTACCTTCTCGTAGCGCTTCAGCATTGCTACCAGAAGTCCTCCAGGCGCTGCACGGCGAACCGACGGCCGTACAACTCGGTGTTTCCCGCGCGCTTTCAATACAGGAAAAATACTACTGGCCGCGCTTTTCCGCCGACGTCGCTCTTACGCGAGAACATACCGGGACTGTCAGCGACACCGCAGGACTGTCAAGACACCGCAGACGAGGCCAGCGGGACTTCTGCAGCCCATCAAACCACCTTGCCGAGCGTTCCAGCAAATCAGTGTGGACTAGGGCCGTTCCCGACGGAGACTTTCCTCAAACTGGGAGGTGATAGTTGTTCTTCGGTTGTCAGATTGTGGTATCACGCATGCGTTTCTCTGTTTTTTGTTGGCTTTGGTGTATGATAAAAGTTGGCCATCTTCTGTGAATAAACTTTAGTTTGAAGTGAGCGCTCGTCCTGTTCAGTCTTTCTCGTGTATCGTGTCTATTTTCGCGCTCCAAAATACCGTCATGGAGACTTTCAGAAACGAGAGGATCGTCGCAGCTACCGTCTACCTCACCCGCTACGCCGAAAAAAAGGCTCTGCACCAGGGCAGTGCCGCCGAGCTAAGTTCTTAGACGAGAATATCGTCGTGTGCCGTGGCGCCCAGGAGGTTCTCATTACCGACTGAGGTACGGCCTTTACTGCGGACCTAACTCAGGTGATCCTGAGATACTGCCAGACAAGCCACCGCCGGACGATTGCCAACCACCCGCAGACGAATGGCCTCACCGAGCGTCTAAATAAGACCATTCCCTACATGTTGGCCATGTGCATCGGCGTCGAGCACAAGGCGTGGGTTGTCATCCTTCCGTACGTAACTTTCGCGTACAACACGAGCATACAAAGAAACCCCCCCCCCCAAAAAAAAAAAAAACGACGCAGACGACGCCGTAGAAGTTGGTCTACGGAAGGAGCCCGGCAACGACGCTCCACGCTATGCTACTAACTGCGACCGACGAAGACGGTCTCAACGTCGACGCTTATTTGCAACCTGCGGAAGAAGTCGACAGCTCGCCCGCCTGCGTATCAAGAACCAGAAGAACATAGACAGCCGTCATTATAATCTTCGACGACGCCTCATGGAATACCAACCCGGTGACCGTCTGTGGGCCTGCAAGCCGATACGCCGACGCGGTATACTTAGCGAGAAGCTTCTTCGCCCATACTTCGGTCATTACAAGGTTCTTCGACGTCTAGGTGCACTGGACTACGAAGTCGTTCCGGACGGCATTAGAAGCTCTCAGCGGTGCAGCGTATGACCATGACGTCGTTCATGCCGTGCTTCTTATGGCGTTGTACGTGCGTTAAGGAACCTGAGGACTCTATTTCTCTCTTCCTTTATTGTTCTTTTTTCGCTTTGCATCAGTTTCCTACTTCCATGTTTTATTTTAAGCGTCGGGGTGATGCTTTCACGTGACCTCTAAGCTTTTACGTGTGTGCCCATGTTACGTAGGACAATAAGTGCCCGTTTTGCGTCAGTCCGCATTGTAAACTAATGTTATGCACACAACTACTCAGTTTACGCAAAGACGTCAGTAGGCATAGCCAACTCATTCCCGACTGCTTCAAAGACGTCGATGGCCTTAATACGTGGAAACAGCCGGAGTAATTTCTTTTAGGGGCGAAGCACCTTAGGGTCTAGGCTTGTTCGTTGTCCGTTGTACCCGCTATACGCCATAATGATGACGCTGATGACGATGAAGAATAAGCGCGTTAGCACATGCAAGGTACTCAATGGAGGAGGAGGAAAAACTTTATTGGGCGAGTGAGTTTGGACCCTTTATGAGCCCTGGGCCACCGCACGGCCCTCACATTGCGCCCCTATGTGTCCAGACCACGCAGGGCCTGGGCACTGGCACCCCGGTCCACGCAGCGGAGCTGTGTGTCCAGGTCCTGCGACGCAAGAAGGGCCTCCCATTCCTCCCAAGTGCTGATGGCGGGCTGCCCCTGCGGGGGAGGATCGGCAGGGCAGCCAAAGAGAATGTGGTCTAATGTGGCGGGTGACTCTCCACAGAGTGTGCACTCTGGAGAAATGGGGCGGAAGTGGGATAGGATTTGAGGGGTGGGAAGAGTTCGGGTTTGTAGTCGCCTCCAGATGATTTGTTGGGTGTGGGAAAGGCGGTGGTGGGGAGAAGGGTAGAGGCGACGAGCAAGGCGTGTTGGTTGGGTGAGTTCTGAGAAAGTGTGTGCCCGCTCTCTCGAGAAATCCCGGCTGGGGTCGCCATTTGCCCGGATAATAAGTCCTCGGGCTATGTTATCGGCGGCCTCATTTCCGGGATTGCCAGAGTGAGCCGGCACCCACACGAGTTCAATAAGCCTATCGGGATTTATGGTACACATTCTTAATATTTGCCACGCGGGAGGATGGAGGCGACCGCGGGCAAAGTTAAGAATGGCCGTTTTTGAATCACTGATTATATAGGCTACATTTGTTTTGGCGATTGCTAGAGCTATGGCAACTTCCTCTGCTTCCTCCGGGCTACAGGGGGGGGTCCAAGAAGTGCGTAAGTTGGGGGGGCTGCAGGATGATAAGCGACAGCTACCGAACGGTCTGGACCACACGCGGCATCTACCCAGCGCACATCCTCTAAAGTGCCATATGCCTTGTGGAGAGTTACTGCTCGCGCGATGCGGCGGGGTGCATGGTATTCTGGGTGAACATTCCTAGGGAGAGGTTTAATGATAAGCGCGGCACGGATGTCGGGAGGGAGTGACACTAATTCGGTAGTGTGTGCAGGTATGCGGATTCCGAGCGAATCCAGTATATGCCGCCCTGTTTCGGACCCAGCAAGGCGAATGGTATTGCGATTGTCTATGGGCATCTATCAGTTCTTGTACTGTGTTGTGCATTCCCAGTTTTAGGAGCCTATCCGTGCTGGTATTCTTTGGCAGATTAAGCGCTGCTTTGGTAGCCATGCGGATTAAAGCATTTATTTTATCTTTCTCCGTGCAGGATAGAGTCAAGTAAGGAGAGGCATAGAGAATGCGACTAAGCACAAATGCATGTAGCACCTTGAGGTTGTCTGCTTCGTCTAGGCCTGCTCGTGAATGGGAAACCCTTCTAAGGAGCTGAATCACGGAATAAGTGGACTGCCTTAGTGCCTTAAGAGTGACGTTATTTTTTCCCGTGTCCTGCAAGTACAGGCCGAGAATTCGGAGGGTGGGGGGTTTGTGGTATGGGAGTGTTTTGCAAATAGATTGTTATGGGGGGCAGTAGGGACATGTCGCGGCCGGAGTATGAGGAGTGCAGACTTTGTGGGGGGAGCATTCAAGGCCGATGCTTGCCGCGTGTGTAGCTATAGCTGTGGCTGCTTCCTGAAGGGTCGATTCGATGTCACCATCCGAGCCGTACGTGGTCCAGACCGTTATATCGTCGGCATAAAGTGTATGTCCCAAGTGTGGGATGCGACTGAGAACATTCGCCAGGGGAATCAGGGTGATATTAAAAAGGAGCGGGGATAAAACCGCCCCCCTGAGGGGTGCCAATGTTACCAAGGGGAAAGGGCGGCGTTCGTACATCATCGATATGCAGGGAGGCGGTGCGCCCATTTAGGAAGGCCCGGACATAGTTATAGGTTCTAGGCCCTAAGCGTAGCTCTTGGATACCCCGCAGGATCGCACTGTGCTTAACCCTGTCAAACGCTTTGGTGAGGTCAACCGCCAGAACCGCTCTTGTGTGGTGTACCATGCCATTAAGGATGGCGTGTGAAATCTGCAAGAGGGCGTCCTGCGCAGAGAGGTGCGATCGAAATCCCACCATGCTATGGGGATATAGTCCCTGCGATTCCATGTGAAGCGTGAGACGGGCGAGGATAACGTGCTCAAACAGTTTGCCCAGGTACGAAGTCAGGGATATGGGACGGAGATTGTGGACATTAATGGGCTTATTGGGCTTAGGGATAAAAATTATCTTTGCGTGCTTCCATTCAGCTGGTATGTCCCCCCTTTTCCCAGCACTCATTAAAGTAATCGGTGAGAATGGAAATAGAACGGTCATCTAGGTTCCTGAGCATGACATTAGTGATTTGGTCCTCTCCGGGAGTCGAGTTCCTCAGCTTAATGAGGGCTGCTCTGACTTCGGCCTCCTGAATCGGGGAGTCGAGGGAAGGTTGATCGGGACCACTGTAGTCTGGATATGATATGGCTTGGCCCACAGTGGTATAAGTTGATTTGAGTTGGTCTAACAGTGCCTGCTGATCATGACGGTTTTGGTGGGCAAGCCTTTTGAGTGTTAGCCGCGTTTGCTTTTTAGTCTGACTGGGGTCTATCATATGTCGAAGAAGATGCCAGGCCCTAGATGAGGAGAGATTCCCTCGGCGATGACGACCATGGAACATTCTCTTTCTGCCATGGATGAAAACGAACTTAAGGAGCGGGAAGCGGTGGCAAAACGGCAAAAAACGCCAAGCGGACTCGGAACTGAGGGCGCGGGAAGAGCCGGCTGAACGGCAACGCCGACTACAAAGCAGTAATAATGAAGGCGAAATGAAATCCACAACTCAACACGACATACCATTTATGACCAATAAACATTATATATAACTGTACACCGCTTTGTCACTCATTTACATCCGTGAGTGGGCAATGTCACGGGTAATTTACGGTAACACCGAACCATCCCACCGCTTCGCCCAGTCATCATCATTCACTCCGTGGAGATGCCGTGATTTAAATTTTTTTCCCCTTTTCCGAAATCATGAATACTCGGTCAGAGGTACAGAGGCGTGTAGGAAAATGGAACAACACGAACTATCTTGCAGTTAACATTTGCGTTTCAGTGCTCCTTGAAAAAAAACACGAAAGACAAAAACGTTTCTTCGGTATTAGTAAATCAGTTTTGCAATATCGAAACGCCACTCTAGCCTTTGTTTGGACTCTTAGTGAGTGAGAAAATGCTCAAAATGAAGCTATAGATGGTGACGCCGCCTACACGTTACAGCAAAAGGTGACAGATTTTGGTGACGTTTGCTATGATCTGCACATATTGTTTATTCGTAAAAGAGAAACTACATTATGTCATAATGGAGTCAAATACATAGCAATGTAGGTTTCAAAAAACATTACTGTGGCAATGTCGCTATAATACGAACAATAGTCGCAAAAATCCGTGTCGTATACGCAACATACCGGTGCTAAAACGTTCGGCGCAAAACTGATGCGCGTAATTTGGCCATTTGGTCTTATAGGATTTCCAATTACGGCAACGAAGTCACTAAATAATCAATTATCTTTGATAACTCCTTTACTTGCTTGAATTTTTAGATGTGAAGCATCTTATGGCGAAGCTTAATCCGGTGGTGGTGGTGGTGGTGGTGTGCCGCGTGCGCAAACCCATTCAAAAAAAAATTAAAAAAAAACCTCCTCTCCCCCTCTCTCTCCTCTAGGCATCCCTCCCCGCGGCAACCACACCCTCACTGCGCATGCGCCTCCCCTCCTCTCTCCCCTCCTACGCTCCCCCCCTCTCTCCTCTAGGCATCCCTGCCCGCGGCGTCCACACTCCCACTGCGCATGCGCGTCCCCCCCCTCTCTCTCCTCTCCTACGCTCCCCCCCTCTCTCCTCTAGGCATCCCTGCCCGCGGCGTCCACACTCCCACTGCGCATGCGCGTCCCCCCCCCATCTCTCTCCTCTCCTACGCTCCCCCCCCCCCTCTCTCGCCTCGCGACGCCGACGCAGGCAGCGTCTGCTAGCGAGTTTCTTGGTTGAAAAAACCGACTGCTCGCGCTGCACAACCGTTCACTGGCCACCCCGTATATATGGCACTGGATTTTAACCTGCAAGGTGGTGCCGGTGGGAGATTTCTCCTGTGCGTTGTTGAACAATAAAAATTCGCAGCGTGCGCGTTAACTAAAAGCGGACTGCGGGTCTCTGTGTCCAGTCGGAGTCTTCTGTCTCTCATTGCCCATTAGCAGCTATTGGCATGTTCCAGTAGGAAACACCGCTCCATCACTGCGTGCTTTGCGCCTCCCCAGTTTTCTCTCCTGCGCAACGCTGCAATGAGCGCCAGCGTCAACGCCGCCGCCAGTGTAAGCGTTAGCGCCCGCTGCTTCACATCTACACACGGTTCCGTTTAGCGGGTGATGGTGTAATTTTGGTAATTTAGAGTATTACTTGTCCTGTCTTTCCTTCTTCCCTTCTCTATTCTTTTCCTCCCCTTTCCCCCCTTCCCCGTGCAGGGTAGACAGCCAGGTGCAACCTGGTTAACCTCCCTGCCTTTTCTTTGCTTTTCTCTCTAAGAGTATGAATGTTCTATTGCTTTGTACTATTTTTGCTTCTCCCTCAGTAGTGTTTAAAGAAGTGTAATGCTCATTCTGGCTGTACCGAACATATTCCAGACGCCCGCTCACTTTAACAGCCTCAAGAACATCTATTTCCCTCACGAATATATCTACGTTAGTGTGGGAGGCTACGTGATGTGGAGCGGCACGTGGCAGAAAGGAACAAGGTAAGTGTTCCGCTTGATATTCAGCCGCGTTGGGCACGTGCGTGCGTCAACTCTTGTATTGCTTGGAGGCGGATAGGTCCCCACGATGGGGAATAATGGGCGGTGAGCAACGGAAAAGCGAACTTTGCGGCTCTGCTGAGATAGCATGTGTACATCAGTGAGCGAAACGCTTCCCACACGCGTACAGGCACTCACAGGGTAATTGTGAACACCGGGACTAATTGCAGCTGAAATAGGTCTTGGTATAGTTCTAAAGCCTGCGGCTAAACGCAGATCCATTACCGTGAATCTCGAGGAAGTGCGCAGCACGGGCAACCCAGCGTGATTTCCTTGGCGATCGCGCATTTGGAAGCGCTTCGGAAATCGCCCGTTTGCCGAGGTGGTGGCGCCACCTCGGCAAACGGGCGATTTACTGCCCTCAGTTGTGCGGCGCGGGTATCAGCCACACTTTTGAAAAGAAGGTTTTCGCAATTTTAGGGGAACTATTGCGTTTAATGCTTGGTTATTTCTGTAGTTTATAATATTTTAGACCTTGTTACTTTATTTTGCCCTGGTTTTGAACATTATTAGCCTTATTTTACGTCTATATTGACCACTGCGGGACCATGCGACGTGACACAGTGGATGGACGACTAGCCGGGCCCCTAAAGTGCGACGCACACGAAATACAGCAATGGTCTGCGTGTGCAGAGTATACCAAACCTTTCTTGCAAGTGCATCTAGAATGGCGTTGCCTTGCACCAGAAGGCTAGCGTTAGGCGTTTCTTAGCGCTAGTCACAAACTCGGACTTTGTCAGCGCTAATCACAGCCGGGCACCGTTCATACTGTAGTGAAGAGTGGCCTCAGCGGCACTGCTCACCGCCTAAGCGGCATCGCCATCGGCATGAGCTCGTGGTTGCTGCGTTTGGCCGAACGCTTCTGGCCGCTGCCTCTTCTCCCGCATTATCTGCTAATCATTCTTGTAGCAGTACACAGACTAATCAGGCAAGTATTGTCGAAAAGAAAAATGGTACCCAGTGGAACAAAACACAAAAGCCACTATTCCACACGAAGGCGCACACGCACAGCGTGTCACTGACCCCATCCGCCCAGGCCTATTATCACACTGCTAAGAGGCACCTGACGCAAGCTAGCCTTTTGACGCTAGGCAAGTCGACATTCTAGACGGATTAAGGAGCGAAGCTTGCTTGCTAGCGAGACCCCGCTCGCAGGTCATCACACTATTTGATCGGCCACTATTACAGCGTTCTGGATGATTCTGTGAGCTGATAGGTTGGTATGCACCGCAGTAATGCCAATGCGGAGCACAGAAAACGCGTACACAAGCAAAGTTCGTGATCGCGGCACCATTGAGGTGTGTTTGTATGCTGAGGTTACGCCCGTCATTCCTTTACACTATAGTTGTTTACTAACAAACAATAAATACAGGCCCCTCCCAGGAGGACGCATCCCGATTTCTTCGCATGTCTCCGCTCTGCAAAGGCAGAAAGTATTCCCCAAATAATGGCCATAATTTTCACGCGTGTAAAAATTAATTTCGCATTACAGTTAAAACTTGATCTAACGAAGCGTGACTTTATGAAGTCCTTGATCTAACGCAGGAATTTATATTCACCGGCAGTTGCATATAGGGTTCAAGGTTGTCATTAACGTGACATAACGAAGCCTAACTTGATACCGGACCCAGTTTAACAAACTTTTCCGCGAATGAAATGAGCGAAAAAAATTGAAGGACACTTTGTAAATTCCAGAGTGTGTTCGGCGAACGCCTGTGCCCATTGAGACGGGGTCGGTCAGAATTGAACGCGATGCGCGCGTCTCCCTTCTTGCATGATTGGACACGCTGGGCACAGCGACGCTACGCAAGCAAAGCGCAAGTGCTGTAGAGTCCGACGCGAGGCGCGACCGACGCGACCGGCGTCCGTTGGCGCGCCCCGGCAGCTACCACCTGGCACCGTGCCAGGGCACGGACGGACGTGAGCATGATACATTAAAGGCTTTCGCCTTAAAGAATTCACGCGGTTGCATTTAACGTGAAAGCCGTGCGGAGCAGTGCTTGCCCTGTCTTTCAGCGACAAACTAAAGGAGCGTGTAGGCGAAATGGTAGAGGCCCGTGTACTGCGCAATGTCAGTGCACG
>JALIZH010025970.1:0-22559 GCA_030522465.1 Rhipicephalus appendiculatus | reverse complement strand
CGTCGTCGACGATTCACCCTCTATCGGTGCTAATGTCATGCCGCATTACTTCTCTTCCCCGGTCACAGACGGCGGCACCGCCCCGCTTCGCCAACAGAGAGCACCGGGCGGAAGAGAATGTGTGAGAGATATAAGGCGCATTTGTAGAGAGCCCTGCAACTGCTTCGATAGCTCAGACGGTAGAGCGTCGGGCGCTTTTCGTCGCGGCCCAAGGAGTCGGAGGTTCGACGCCCGGCGGAAGAGGTGTTTTGTGAATGTTTTTTTTATTTCGCATTTGGTAGCGTTAATTTTACAACGTCATATCCGTGACGGAAATACGTCACTAAATCTTGGTGAACCCCGGCATAAAACACTTTCGTGTTAAAAACGAACTAGGAGACTCATCAGCCGGGTTACGGCCGGCAGTGTAAGCGATATGGTGACAAAGAGCGGTGAGCGATAGGTCTGAGAGGCGGAAAAGGTGTATTACGTACAAGCGATGCAAAAAAAAAGCAACAATGAGTTACTACCGAAAAGGTAAAGACGAAATAAGCAAGCCTACATTCTATGATAATTCAAGGAAAAGGGTGTTGCTCTTTCAAGCGGGCTCGAGTTGCCTTAGTACGCATAGTTATAAAGCACCAGTAAAGAAGGCAAATGCAGATGCTCGGGCAAGTTAAGGAAACGACTGAGCATGTTTTAATTTAATATGGAGATATCCACCTCAGTGTATGTTTGCATTCGTTGCATTCGCCTAAGAGGACCTTGAAGGCGAAAGATATATCTTTTTTGTATTTCTTCTGAGTCGATTGTTTTGATCTCCCCGCCCTAAAAAGATTTCTGGACCTAGCGTAATTTTGCACTGCCTCAGAGGTCGGAGTCAATCCAAGCTTTCTGCACCTCACACGCTTCCGGGATCAGCCCACCTATGACCGTGTGACTATGTCATGCGATGACGTCATCTTTTGACGTCACATAGTCATGTCACAGTGTCACTGTGACTTAACGATGGCGCGTCAACCTCTGCAATACGTGACGTCAGGATGACGTCATGAGCCGACGAATTATGTGATCACGATTTCTTACATCGCTCGCGTTGGCGCCGACAGTCAGTTCGCGTGTTTGATGAGGCATCTCAGGCATCCACCTTAATAACTGGAACCAACTGCCATCGCCAAATTGAACAGCTCCTCCACGGAACGAACGGGTGGAGACGACGCTGAGGGGAAGAAAACATCCATGGGAAGAAACAAAAAAAATTGGCTGTGGCCTACCTCAGTTTTGCCTGGGCGTGTGTAGCGAGAGGTAAGGTTAATCTTATTGTTTACCTTGATTCTCTGTACGGCTACTCTTCTCGAGGGGTGCGGCTCGTTCTTCCTCCGTCTCTTCGGCTCGCTGCCTGCTCTTGGTTTCGTTTCGACGACGAAGCCTGGCTTCTTTCAGTCCCACCGAGCCGCCCCTTCTATAGGCACCGGGCGGCCGTCGTACGGCGCCAGCGGCGCCCCTCCCGAAAAGCGCCCCTAGCGGCGGCAGCGAAAAGCACTGGCATGTGAAGCAGACGACGCGGAGAAGGCTCTGCTACTTTCGGCAACGTATTCAAGTAGTAGCGGCGGCGTTTCTTTTGTAGCGTTAGCTACACTGGCCTAGCCAAACCCGTTTCACGCGGCACATCAAGAGCCGTGATGCGCATGCGCCAGGATCAGTGATGTCACACAGCTGGCGCACCGGAGACGGCATCTCCCGCGCACTCCGCCGCCGCCGCGCGCAACTCACCGCCGCCGGTCTGCGCATTCCAGAGGAGTGACGTCGTAGCCGTGGTAGACGCACTGGCGCACTGACGCACTGGCGCGCGCGCAGCTATTCGCCTTCGCTGTGCAGTCGCCGTCTGACACTGCGCTGGAGCCGCTGCGCCTCTGACTGGCGTTTGCCAGTGTGGTATAGCCATGGAGAAGGAGAGCGCAAATGCTGCTCAACGGCGCAGAAGAGCGGAGAAGCGTGACTCATCGGATCCCGAAGTAGTTGCCTGGCAATTAGCGGTTGAGGGTAGGAAAGAATGAACAGAATACTGTGTTGGGGCCACAGGCAGCGCGAGTTACTTCACTGATCACCAAGCCGTCTTTGTGGCAATAGAGAAGCAACCTGACGTTGAGCAAAAATATACATGCGCCACATAATACGTATACCGTGTTTGTGTGTCATCGGAAGCTGCAGTAAGCATGATAATCAAGCTAATCCTAGACAATCTAGACAATCAGGAAAGCAAAGAATAATCAGCTGAACCTTTGCTAACGCTACGTATATCCTGGCATAGCCGAGCTAAGCCACTGCAACATTTTTTTTAGACAATCGCAAGCTGTAAGCTGTTTCGTTTGTCGCCCAAGGCAAGGAGAAGCGGCAGCAACAGTGTTTCTTGAACAAAGCACGAAGCGTTCGACTGTCGGACATGTGTTCAGATAACGGGGCCACTCGACGGGCTCCAGGGAGACTCCCCCCGCGGTCGTTTGCGGTCGTGGCAGCATTCAATGGTCGCCAAGTCATCAAGAAAGGATGACACGTGTTCTTTTCATGTCTTCACACCCAGGAGCACCGTCGGAACGTCAATCGACTAGGCTTCTTTGCGTGGTGCTGTGCTTTCATGCGTTTGCTTTCGTTTGGAGGCGGACCAGAGGCACGATGCCTCCTCCCTTTCGGGACTGCAAATGAGACCGGCCCGATTGGCGAAAGTGTTGTAAAATAAACATCTTTGTATTTTAACTGCCAAACTCGCTGCTCCTCACTGTTGGGCTCCTGGCGGGAAGGCGAGTACTGACAGCGCACGTGCACTAATGGCGATGCCAGTTACATTGCGTTGCGGCTTTCAAGGCTTGACCAGCCGGCGTACGCGTTTTCATGCGTTTGCTCTAGAGAACGGTCACCGCTTGCACGAAGCTGGCCACGTGCTTGACATCAAGGAATATAAAAGCGACAACGACTGCAAATTGCTTTGCAAGTGCACCCCGCAGACGAAGTTCAATGCGATAAGCTACGATGTGGAGCTAGATCTAGGTATCCCCATTCCTATTTCTATTTTAAACGCAAAGCATTTCTTTTCTCTATCTATAAATGCCTCTATTTCTCTATCTAGCCGCCTACGTCTGGGCGCTCTCGTGGTCGCCTCCTTAAGTTGACATTAACCGAAATTGGCATAGGTGGGTACGAAAATAAGACGAACATGGCTGTCTGGTTGTGATATGGTGGTATGAGTAGCGCGAAAATCTTTCCAGTCACGTGCGGCACATACCGGGCGTATACCACGGGCCGCGGGATGCTGGTATGAGGCACAGGTGATTCACAGTGGATCGACCCAGGAACGGCGAGAACAAACATTGATAATTTAAGCGGGTGCATGTCCAAAAAATCCGGCATCAGCCACGTGAACCCGACGTACGCAAAGAATAGAAATCCGGATCCCAGCAGGAGTCGAAACCAGGTACTCTGAGCGGATATCAAATATTCTACCACAGAGCCAAGCCATGACTTGAAATTACTTTGAAAAGATCCCATTCCCAGGATTTGGAGACATTCGTACGTGGCGCCATCTCTCGGCGGCAGCAACCGCATCCTACCATAACTCAAGGGGAAATGGGCGAAAAAAATCATATCGTTTGAAATAAGCCAGTTATCAAAAACGACTCCGGGATCTATACAGCAGAGACCTACTGGAACAATGTGGCGAAATTTCAGTATCGCACTACAAAACCTGTGGCTTCCCAAGACAATTGAACACCCCCATTGGAAATACATGGGTCCCATTGTTAAATATTAAACACTCTGGGAAGCCACGCAGTTTGTACTGCGACACTGTAATTTTTGACAGAATGTTTAATTAAGTCTCTGCTTTGTAGAACCGGGAGTCGTTTTTGATAACTAGCTTTTTTCGTGAGATATGATTTTTTTCGCCTACTTCCCATTCAGTTACGGCAGGCCGCCGCTGTCACCGACGAGAGATGGCGCTACGTGCAAATGTCCTCAAATCCTGGTCATAGAAAAATGTCGGTGCAACCAACGTCAATTGTGGTTGCAGTGCTGGCTATCTAATTTCATGACAAGCTAATAAACATTACTCATGTACTCACATGAAACAGACGTTACGTCGGCTTAACGCCAATCTTGGTTTTATTAAGACTTCTTATTGTTGGGCGAGTTGGTTAACATCAAAGGGGTACATAGTAGCGCAAACTTAGAAAATAGACACGAGAAAAGAAGTAGGAGGGAGCAGGGCTGGGCAAAGATACTTTGAAATTGTATCTCGATACGATACTAGATACTCAGGCAAGAATTATTGGAGATACAGATACAAGATACTACCGCAACAATTGTATCCGATACGATACTTGCCAATTGTATCTTAAGATACTTCGATACATTCGCAAATTTGTTGTTATAGACCCTCATAGTGTAGTAGCGAACGCCTATGTACAAAAAGGTTTGCTTGAAACTTTCTTTAATGTCATCAGTTTCATTTAATTTTAATGAAATGTCTGATAGTATCTCAAAAGTTTTGTCCTTCTTGGATCACAGTACATTATTAGGGTTCGTTTCAGCTGCTTGACAGGACAGCTCTTTAGACCCTTCACTGACAGCGGTTCTTGCTCGTCATTTTTGTAATTGATGGAAGTTGCTGCTGAGCTTGCCGACCAGCTGGCGAATTGTCCATCAACCACACGAGCTTCAATTAAGTAGCCTTCGCACGATGGCTCAAATACCGGTGTGCAGTTTTACCATGTCTACAAAAAACCGTTTATACAATAACAAATCACTGGTGTACAGCAGCAACAACGTTTGTAGCAACATTTTTTGTGATGCATTGTGTATACGTAGATCACATAGAACTGCAATTACTTTTCATAATGTTTTGATCTACTGCCGCAAAATGTTCGTTATCTATATACTCACAAACGTATAATCAGTTTTTCTTTAACGAGAGAACATCTGCACCCCAGAAACGCTTCAGACATATTCCATTGTCACGTGGTGGTGACTATGAAGAAAGCGGCAGTCACTCTGATAGAGACGAAACTCTTTATGGGGATAACTTGTGCCCAGAAAACTAAATCACTCAAAGTAAAAGCAAAGTGCTCTGTACTCTGATTGCAGTAATAAGTGTCGCTAGCCTTCGGTAATCTGATCATCGGCGGAATGCGTCTTTTTTTACGCATGAGTGATCGCACCTTCTAGAGCTATCGCTGGTGCTCGCATAAGCTACCGAATAGAGCAGAGTGCGCGCGTACTGCGCGTAATCTTAATAATAATCGTTGAGTTTTTACGTCCCAAAACTACGATATGATTATGGGAGATGCAGTAGTAAAGGTCTCCGGAAATTTTGACCATGTGGTGTTCTTTAACGGGCAAATAAATGTAAGTACATGCTCCTGTAGTATTTCGCCTCTATCGAAACGTGGCCTTCGCGGCACGATTTGCGCGCAATATTAACAGAACAATATGAGGCAGCCTCGAAGATTCCGAAACATTGCGGCGTGGCTTGCGCCGAGCGGTGATTGTGATTTAAAACCTATCACACAAAAATAAAAAAAATAAAATATAAGACCACGTGGCAGTATAGTTGCACAAATTGTCTCAGAACAACGCCGCTATTCACGCTCTTGCCGCCTATAGCTCCGATTCACCTGGCAATTAGTAAGAGTGAAAAAAAATACGGATGCCTAAAAAAGGAAGACAAATATAACTAAAATAGAAAAGCCGTTAGGGATCAAACATTTATAGTAAGTAAGTATGGAAACAGGATGCACGTGGCACTCATATGACAATTAAGCATAAAGTATCGTAAACTTAGCTGTTAAGGTTAGGCAATAAAACCCGGCAGATCCCGCGCCCTGTGGGAATCGATGTAATGCGACGCAGCCAGCAAGAAGCAAATCATGCTGTACATAATATGCATGTTATTATTTACATGTCATTATTTACCTGTCATTTGTGTTCATGATACAGTCACGTCGCGCAATACAAATTTTGGTGTATATCAAGCTAGCGAACTGGACGCAAGCGCACCATGAGCGTGGCATGTAAGTGGCATTGTAGATCACATGCATGCCAAGATTTTCATGTTACCACCTGCCACTTATGTTCGCTTAATTTTTTACCTCGAATCGCAGCGACACGCGAGACCAATCTGCCTCCGTTTCCATACGTTCGTATTCTCGCGCTTTGCGCATCGTGCAGACGCCATCCGGGTTCCAGCGTTGAAATTGACGGACACTTTGTCAATTCCAAAGTGTGTTCCTCGAACGCCTGTGCCCACTGAGACGGGGTCGGTCAGAATGGAACGTGATGCGCGCGTCTCCCTCCCGGCATTATTAGAGACGCCGGGAACAGCGACGCTGCGCGAACAAAGCGCGAGCGCTGTAGAGTCCAACGCGACCGGCGTCCGTTTGCGCGCTCCGGCGCCCACCTGGAACCGCGCCAAGGCACGGCTGGAGGGACGGACGGACGGACGTGGGCATGAGACATTAAAGGCCTTCGCCTTAAAAATTTGGTGTATACCAAGCAAGCGAAACGGCCCCGAGGGTGTCATGAGCGTGGCATGCAAGTCATGTTGCACGTGATATGACATGATTTCCGTATTACCACTTGTCCTTTATGCTCGTCATACAATCACGTCGCTCAATACCAAACTTGGTGTATATCAAGCTAGTGAAAGGGCCGTCAGCGCGCCATGAGCGTGGCATGTAAATCATGTTGTACATGACATACAGGTCATGATTTTCATATTACCACCTGTCATATTTATGTTGGTCATGCAGAGATGTCTCATGGTACCAATTTTTGGATATATCAAGTTAAGAAAACGGCCTCAGGAGCACTATGACCACGGGGTGTAAATCATACTTTTCATGACAATTTAGTCACGATTTTCATGATATGACCAGTCATTCATGTTTTTCATACAGTCATGCTATGCCATACCAATTTTGGTATAAATACCATTAACGATACGGCCAGGAGAGCACAAAGTCGTAGGCGGCTAAATAGATAGATAGATAGATAGATAGATAGATAGATAGATAGATAGATAGATAGATAGATAGATAGATAGATAGATAGATACGCTCAATGTCGCCGAAGTTCGCTAAGAAATGCTTCGCATTTAAAAAAATTCGGTGCCTACGGCAAATTGCCTGAAATGGCTCGTTGGTACGCTCATGAGAAAAACTGACCATTTCGTATAACAATGTTTCTCGAATCCCTTTCCTAAGATCTCTCAGATGATTCCGAATTATTTTCATTATTATAATGCAAACTCAATTTCGCCAGTTTACCAAGCTGTAAGCAGAATGTTTAGTATAATATACTTAATGAACCTCAACATAATGACATATTCGTATCTCAAATCACCTTGGCAGAAGAGTAAACTCAAGCGAATATACGTGTGAACAGTAGCAGAAATAAAGCAGACAGTTAAAATTAAGGATAAAACAGAGAGCTTACATTTTGGCTGCACTTTAGAAAAGGCACATTTCAGTCAACAGAACGAAAAAAAGAACAGTTCAGAGCACTAGGTAATGTGTGGTATGCGAAAGAATGACCACTAAGAACAGAGTTGTGCTAAGAATCATACGATTTCAAGACCTCTTTGAATAGAAGCAGGAAGACAAACGATATGCAACACCAAGATACCGTCTGATAGGTAAACGCTTGTTTTGTTAGATCTAGCATGGGTAACGGCGGTGCTATAGATAGAATCTTACTTTGTGCATAGGTCAATCGCAAGTAATTCAAATTTAGATCCACAAGATCCTTCTAAACACTGATGTGTGAAAGCCACGAGAGGCAAAGCAACCCCGTGCTTCAGATTTTGTACAGAATTACCACGCAGGACAGCTGCATCAGAATATGTACGATCATTGCCGCACGCATTGCGGTACGCGGTGCTGGTAAGTGGCTAAGGGTAAGTGCCATGGCACCGGCGCAGCTAAAAAAGGTAAAACGAAAGGCACGTGGGCAAGCGTGCGAACGTCTATGTTCGCGCTCTTGTTTCTGTCGACACTGCACCAGCGCTGTCATGTTGCTCTGCCTCATCAACAGGGACGCTCACACCTCATCGCCTGGTGGACTGGGACGGAAATATAAAATTATGTCACTGCCCTTAGTTTTAATCAGGTGGCAGTATGGCACCAATACCAGCTTGAGAAGCGGAGTTCAGTCACCGATTTTGTTTCGCACTGAAGTGTTGCAGTATCTTGTATCTTAAGATACACAATACATTACTGAATGTATCGGAAATACAGATACAGATACTCGTCTTGCGTGACGTATCGCAATACAGATACAAGATACCCAAAGAGTATCTAACATAGTATCTCAGATACATGTATCTTCGATACTGCCCAGCCCTGCATGTCGCACAGGCATGTCTGCAAACCATCTGAAATCGGCACAAACGAATGAAGGTTCCTTTTCGTGCAAACTAACAGATAGTGTGAAAACGTTGTGCACAATGTTCAATCATTTCGGCTTGAAATATCTCAGGACTAACTTTTTTAATTTTTGACAATCATGTCAACTTCAACAAATTCATTTTGACACCCACATGAGTCAAATTGCATGACTAGAGCCCCGCCTTTGTTTTCCTCATTGCCACAGTGCTCTCTCAAATCATCCTTAAGGTATATAGTAGACTGGCCGCTGTAGAACTTTCCACAACTCAACGAGATCAGATACACTGGGTGATCAGGACATCTAATGAACTCAGATCTGTTTCTTTCAGCACATTACTGGCGGCTTCTTCCCAAGCACACCAATTTTGCGAAAGCTGAGAAGTCTTTGAGGGGCACTAAACACAACAGATACGTCAAAGCAACCAGCAATTTTCATGACATTATGAGCAATCTCATGCATGTAGCCACTACATTTCCTGTCAGTGACCTTGATGGTGTGGGCGCACTGATATGATGATTTGTGAAGTAAATTTCTTGCCACTGCTACCTGTAAATTACTTGTATAACCTGCTTCCAGCAAACAAGTTGCCTTATTCCAAAGTGCCTGAACAGTCAAATGTAGACACGTTGTCAACACAGCATTACAGAAGGTCATGTTAACACGCTCCTTTCTGCCAGTTTTGAATGCGACAACAGGAACAGCTCGTTCGCTCAAGGTTCATAACACCAGCAGGTGTGGTGACTGCTACAATGAAACATCTCCAGAAATATCAATTTTCCCTCAACAAGCTCGAATGTTAATCCTAAAAACGTCGCATACTCGCATAGTATAAGAATGCTACGAGCACTCGTGTCAAGGAAGTTCGAGTCATTGTTACAAAAAAAAACAGAAAGGCTGCCACAGATCAGAATGCCTTTAAAATGGTAGTAGAGTATGACTGCCATTAAAGAACAATGTCAAGTTTGCCTAAGGATAAAGCACTATAAACAGGAGCGATGGAAGAACCAACATATAAGCCATACTTTTGCAAGCATGAAACAGCGTTCCACTTAATGAACATAAACCTTAGATAAAAGCCTACTACGGTGGTTCTCAGCCATGGATTTTTGGTCACACCTTGTGGGCTGGTGAAAGCTGAGGGAGCCCTCAGAGTGAAAGGGGAGGGGTCATAAATTAACACAACATGCAGCGTGAAATAGGTGCTTCTTGTTTCTCCTTGGCAAAGTATGGTCAAACTAAAATGCCACGCCAATTGGATCTCAACAGCTTGTCAATAACTTGCGTGGTCTGTAGCTCCATTCAACCTGTTCTAGCTACGTTAGCCCTTCAAATATGCAAGCATAAAAAAGCATGCTCGCATGTATATGTCGTAGGAAAGTGCAAACCAAAGCTTTACAACCATCTCTTGAACAAGGGGAAACAGATTGGCTGTGCCGCAAATAATGTTATGCGGTAAAACATACAAAAACTTGAAAGGTGTCACTGTAACGGGGCATAACCGCCTGTAAAAAATGAGTTTTTTTTTTGTTTTCAAGGGTGGGTTTCACAACTCCCAAAAATATCTTCACGGAATTCCTGGGGTCCATGGACACCCATTTGAGAACCACTGACCTAGTAGTTGAAAACTGCCAACGGGAATGCCAGCAGACATTTGGAAGGTTACTGAACCGCACTTTTCAATAGAATCTTCAAAGAACTTTATTAGACTCTAGTGGGTTGAAGAATAATGCCGATCTTTACAGTCAATAGAAAATGCAATTGAATTTCAGCTTTCATTCAGCGCGGACGTAATCCGAAACCTGGATAGAATCTTTCACCTGAAAAGGATCATTACCCTCCCGTGGATTTAGTTTTTCTTGCAAGAAGCTAACACCGATTTTTGACATTCTGCTATCTCAGAAATGATAACATGTAGAGGGAATTAGATATCTATGTCTTCGCGCTAAAGAACATGTCGCTTGGTGGAAGCTGGCTATCGGAGCAATCTACAGGTAGCAGTGGTCAAAAATTTACTTCACATATTATCTGCCCGCACTATCGAGAACAGAGTTGTAGTGGCTTACATGCATGATATTGCGCATAATCTGAAGAAGACTGCTCTTGATGTACCTCTTGTGTTGAGCGCCCATCAAAAACATTTCAACCTTTGCAACAGTAGTGTGCCTGGGATGGAGTGGCTGGGGACCTGTGCTAGCACGCCTTCTGTTAGTTTGTCTGAAAAGGAACTTACATTCTTTCATGTCGATTTCAGATCATTTGCAGTCACACCTCTGTGACCTGCACTCTGACGCACATATTTCTATTCATGTCTTTCTCTGCTAATAGTACGTTTTGTTGAGCCAGTTGGTTCATCGTTACGTGAAAGACATGACGCAAAGTTAGAAACGAGAAGGAACAAGAACAGACGGAAAGAACGTCAACCAATAAACCTAGCACGGCAAGAAGCAAAAGCGATCAAGCGCGCGTAGTCCTGAGCCTGAGTAGGTGAAACAGACTGGAAAGGGCCCACTGTAGAAGAAATGAAGCTTAATAGTATGTTTCGTTGGGCCAGTTGGTGAATCATTACTTGAAAGACGTGACGCAAGGTTAGAAACGAGAAGAAACAAGCAGAGACAGAAAGGATGCCAACCAATAAATGTAGCACGGCAAGAAGCAAAAGCGATCAAGCGCATGTCTTTCAAGTAACGATGCGCCAACTGGCCCAACAAAATGTACTATTAAGCTTCATTTATTCTACAGTGGGCCCTTTCCAGTCTGTTTCACCTACTACTCAGGCTCAGGACTACGCGCGCTTGATCACTTTTGCTTCTTGCAGTGCTAGGTTTATTGGTTGGCGTTCTTTCTGTCAATTCTTGTTTCGAACTTTTCGTCACGTCTTTCAAGTAACTTTCTCTGCTATTTCAAATAAATATTTATGTATAGAGCTTGCGTCATGCTGCTGACTCCGTCAATGTCTAAGTGTGCCCTGTTTTCCTCACATTATGTAGCAACAAGCCAAGAACTACCTTCTTGACTTCACTTATAGATTGGTCAAAAATGGCCGAACTGCCCATTTGTAGACATGGAAACAAATGTACGTAACAAGGGTTGAAAGTTGGGCGAGTTGGTACGGTAACATCTTCAGAAAAACTGCGCAGCAGGACGAGAAACAAAGAAAGAATTGACGAACACCAGCGCAGTAGCTATGGATTTTATGTCAAGCTTGCCTGCACTTGAGTACTAAAAAACGGATCAAAACCGCAGCTTGCAAAAAAAGTAATTTGCACTGCTCTCGTGTTCGTCAATTCTTTCTTTGTTTCTCGTCCTGCTGCGCAGTTTTTCTGAAGATGGAAACAAATACCTACCATTTAATATGGGCTTGTCTAGACCTATCGAAGAATGCTCCGATCTTTCACAGCAAGCTCTCCACTGCTTCAGTCCCTTGAATGCTCAGTTGTCTACACTGGGTACATGAACAAAAAACATTCCATCACCTTCTGCAGAATAGAGGCCTTACTGTACGCAAGTAGTACATACAAACATGATAGCTAAACACAGGTATATGTTGATATACCAAAATTTGACCTTGCATGATGAGCTCAGGATGCATTAAAGCAAGTATTAGTGGAGTTCTAATAACACTCGTTGTTGGGCTAGTTGGTGCATTGCATCAAGTAAATATATCCAGCCACTAGCAGGAACTAGCCGCTTTCCTGTCTTCTTCTCCGTTTCCTGTGTACGTTCATTTTTTGGCTGGATATATTTACTTGATATTAGTGGAGTAATGAATTTTGCAGACAAATGTAGCTATGGATTTTATGTCAAGCTTGCCTGCACTTGAGTGCTAAAAAACGGATCAAAACCGCAGCTTGCAAAAAGTAATTTGCATAAAAAACTCCATCAGCACTCTCATCACATTATTAAATAAATTAATGTGTGCTCTATGTGCA
Organism: Rhipicephalus appendiculatus; assembly: GCA_030522465.1. Taxonomy (NCBI): domain Eukaryota; kingdom Metazoa; phylum Arthropoda; class Arachnida; order Ixodida; family Ixodidae; genus Rhipicephalus; species Rhipicephalus appendiculatus. The sequence goes on along the minus strand of JALIZH010025970.1, from coordinate 10,215 downwards.
CAATGAATGGTAATGAGCCAACCTTATGGCATTTCATCATGAATGTGACGATTTCAAGATAGCTCAAGATTTTGTAGAAGTGTAAGAAACCAGAGGGTACAGGAAACATTAAACACTTATTTTTTCTGTCACCTCTGCTGCTCTTGCATGGTTTTAAATCTTGGGTATGTTTTGCCAGCATGCCTAGATTTAAACTCTTCAAAAAATCAACCTTGTTCGACTAAAGTTCATTCATACACATGCCTTGTCCTGTTCACTACAAGTGTGTCTAATTCAATGAGCCCTGAATTCACTACGCTTCTTTCGTTCTTTCATCGCTAGGGTCGCGTCAAGGCAGACTTGATGGCTTCAGGTAGCATGCGAGGGTTCATTGGCCAGCTGCCAATGGCCACAAGTGGCACTAGCATGTACTGTTCGGATTAAACACATAGAGCTTCTCGGATGGATGAGACATCTACCGCTGTTGTAGCCACATTGAGCATCAGATGCACTACCCAGAGGTTTCAGATCCATTCCTTGGCAGCAGCAAGTGTCTCTTTCGTTTACTTTAATTCCTTTTAATTTGTCATATTTACCACACTACAGTTAAAAACTAAAATAATCCCCCCCCTATGCCTTCCTTGGCTTCATTGACTGTTCGATTTGGTAGGTTGTGTCTAACAAGGAAAACGAGGCCTTAATCCATCCCCCCTTGTTTCGTCAGTCCAATTTCATAGTGCTTGGCATGCCACAAAATCAGTAACCGCACTGTCCAGAATTCTGTGATCAGAAAACGTGTTGACATATCAGAAATGACATTCATCAATTAACAAATGCATAAACTAATTCAGCACTGTAACCACTTTCCCTAAATGAACATCTTGGTTGTGAATACTGCAAATAAGACCCACCTTTTGGCTTCACGCTTCTTTGCAAAGCACAAAGGAAAGCAAGAACTACAGTAACACACAATCAAAGTAATGTTATTGATACACCATTACAGCCTAAACCATTTATGATAAGAAGCTTCTGCAATAGTGCTACTTCACTATTAAAAGAACTGGTATAAGAAAGAACATGTTTGGTTCATCAAACAAAGACATGTAAGGGCAGGACTAATAATTGACACCGTTTTTTCCCAGGCAAATACAGCAACAAGCAAAGCATGCGCTAGCTTAATAAACTTAACTAAACTGGCACACATTTCTGTCAATGATAATTTATATATATATGCCGTAGTACTTCCAATTAAGCTTGCAATTAAATATGCCCACTTCTTATTACTACTAGCACATAAAATGATTAGCACAAATGTATTGCCATCCCTTAAGTTTCCTGCCCAACTAAATCAAAGGTCTTAAGCATATGGCTTGTGTATCTCTAGCCGACAGCCCAGCTTACGTAAGACTGTCCTCATCCCATAGGCCTATTTTCTTTCACTTATTTAGTAAATATGTCCATGAAGTACACAGCAAGACCGGTCCAAGAAATTTTCGTAAGGTACCGCACGTGGACACCATATGCTTAAACATTACCTCAAAATAAAGACTTGATACTTCACTATCGACACCTCAATTTCGGTCTTCTATAGGTTATATTGCTGATGGGTTTTGGTGCCCCGTATTGGGGTGTTTACTCCACTGTTTTGTATCTTTAACAGCTAAACAAACAGTGCTACACCTCTGCATTCATTTTCCATTCTGTAAATAAACGCGTTCTATCGTCGCAATTGTGGTGGAGGTGCGGGGTACTTTCGTGAAAATCAGTGCGTCCAGAAACCACACCTGTTGGCTAGTTTCCCGGGGGCGTAGATGAAACTGTTGCCAGGACCGTGCGATGGTGACCAAGGCTGACGCATGCTAGGCGGTGTCAAGCTGCACACAGACACGGGCAATTCACTCCGGATGTTCGGCCGGTAGGCGTGCTGCTCGGCAGTTGTTGGTGGGCCATTCTGTAAATAAATGCGTTCCATTGTGAAATGGCAATGTTATCAGATATTTTTTTTACTTCCCCCCCCCCCCCCGTTCCTCCTTTCTGCTGCCACTTTTTCCATTGTCCTTGAATTTCCGGGAGACTAAATAATGAGACTAAATTTGGCGACTGCAGCCCGGCAGTCGAAGTGAGTTTGAAACCCCTGAACCAAGTGCTATGCGTACTGACCTTGCCCAACCTCACGATAGAGCAATTATGCTATTTGTCATGGCTAAAACATGTGCAGCATGGCAGATGGCGACGCAACCAGAAATACCTACGCTTCTGAGCAACTTGACAAGCATTTTGTCTATCTGCGCATCCGTCTACTGCTTTGTGCTTGATTTTCATGTTATTCATCATTACCGTTGCATTTTCCTCACAGAAAATGTACGGGGCGACCAGTACACTGAAAATTCAAAACCAGGCCAATTTTTTAAGGCGAGAGGCTATTGCACGATCAATTGCTTCACGCGATGATCTCGCGATAATAATATTTAGGGTATTACGTGCCAATACCACGATATGAAGCACGCCGCAGTGGAGGGCTCCGTAAGTTTAGACCACCTGGTGTTCTTTAACGTGCGCTGACATCGTACAGTACACGGGCCTTTAACTTTTCCCCTCCATCGAAAAGCGACCGCCACGGCCGGGATCGAGCCCGTGACCTTCAGGTCAACAACCGAGCACCGTAACAGCTACACCACCGCGGCGGACGCGATCTCGCGAAAAACACAGCCGAGGAAGAACGGCGCAACACAAGGCTTGAATGACGGAAAGACAGCAAACACTCCCTAGAAGTGTAAAACAAACATCATAGAAAAGCAAATATACTACCTGTAGCACAATCCATACTTGCTTATCAGACACCTGTTCTTGCAAATCATCGCTGCTGCGTGAACATGCCACCCGGGCTGCCTTACCTGCATAAAGTGTCGCCACGCAATAAGGTCACATAGTTACGTATTTTGGCGACTTTCTTGAACTCACCTACGTATCCGCTGAGACGCACACTTGTGATTTACAATCACCGTCGTCGTCAGACAAGGCACTGGGTCGTGGACTGTATCAGTAGGTGCATTCCACTGAATCACGCATTAAACGTGCGCAGTCAAGAAACGTGGTAAGCGCGCCGATCACGTAGCACTGAGCGCGCAGACAAAGCTACGAGTCCGTTGAGGCTACGACCGCTCAAAGACGACGCACCAGAGAACACCATCACAAAATCTAGGCACAACTTTGGCCGCCCGTTCCATCCGGCACGCGATAGATCTCCAGCCGACGACGAACAACGAACACGACCACTGATAATATGCAGAAACACCGCAAATACATAAGCGCGGGACAAACTTTACGCGGCAGCGACGTTCGGACATTTTCTTTTTCATGCTAAACGTAGTGAGTGTCCAAAGCGCCGGCTCCCGCTTGGGCCTTTTGCGGTGAACTGCCGCGCCGCGCCGCTGCTGCACCGCACCTGTCGGCTTTCAGCGCTCGGGGAGCGCGCGGAATGCGAGGGCGTCTGATACGCGCTGTGTTTTTTTGCGCTGATTTTTCGCACAGGGCACTAGAAGTCTACTTAGCTTTAATAATGCGGTGGGGAATAGAGCTTACCCATATTTAAGCGCTGTGTTAGCGCGGGGGCAACAACAGCATGCAAAAACTCGTGTGTCAAGCGGCATCAGCGTGACTTAGTTCCAGTGATGGAGTTCGAGAACGTTGGTGCGTTCGTAAAAACGAGCAAAGTGAACAGGCACAAAGAAGGAAGGAAAAGAAACTTTTTCGCACGGCGAATCGGCCAATAGCATCAAGCATCTAAGAATTAAGAGTAATAAAAAAGATAAATTACACGCGCAGTCAGCTGAAATACGCGCAGTGATCGCTTCATTACCACTACGAGTATTTTACTCATTGTCGCCAGTGGTTTTCTAGCCATATGCACACCGCTTTATTCGACAATTTGTTAGCCTCCACCATATTATTATGAACTTATGAACATAGCACATCGGGAAGACGTAAATGAAATAAAAGAAAGAGTAGAGACGGCTAAACGACCGCAATACTTTTGGCTTAATCTCACTTCTGAGGTAGCGTACAAGGTTCACCGAGTGCAACGCTTGTGTTAAATTCCGGCATTTGAAAGAAAAGCAATGCCAAGTAAACTTACATTATTTCCCAAGTTTGTGCATCAAGACGTATTATAGAAAATGCTGTACCAATATCCGGATATTAACAATAATAATAATTGTTGGGGTTTAACGTCCCAAAACCACTATATGAAATATTAAAGTAACAAGTACCCCCATTCTTGCTCTAGAAGCTGAACAGCTATACGAAATGGAAACAGTTTCAAACACCTCATTCTCCACTTCATATATTTTCAAGGTTCTCGGCGGTTAGCGTTCGCGTAGTTCAGACTTTTACGAAAAAATGTAGACGAGTAGTTACATAAAATGCAATTGTTTCCGCGGCAATGAAGTGCGCGTCAACAGGGCACCCGGCCGCAATTTCCCGCTTTGTTCCTGATGAGCTCAATATAGCGTCCACCACGCTTTCGTGCTGAAGCTCCCTAGTACTGAAACAGCGTGTATGGTCATTTCTTTAATATATATATATATATATGAAGAGATGGCCAGACGGGTAAAAGCAAGCCTCTTTTGTACTACAGACGTGTGTAATCAGAGCTGAGAATCGCGTTTGTTTTCGGGCGATCCCTGGTAAAATGAAATGAGGCACACACGATGTTGCACTGTCATCGATTCATTTACTTTGGTTTGTCCTGTTTTGTTTAAAGCGAAAGCCTTAGATGCTTCAATAACACGTACATTAATTAACCGTCGGCGTCCCGCGTCGTCAACACGAGCGCTGCAAAAAATTATCACGTGATGACGTCACCATGACGCCGCAGATCGGCAAAATTTGTGACGGTATCATGACGTCACTATGAAGCCATTATGACGTAATTCATCGGGATGTCATGTGATGACATGATCACATGACATGGTAACTTTGCATTGCCTCCATGATTCGTGGGCCAATCACGGAGGCTATGTAAAACTAGGTGAGGTGCCAATGCCTTTAATCCTGGGGCAGTGCGAAACCACATAAGGTGCAGAACGCTTTAGGAGGGGGGCGGGGGGAGGATCAAGGCATCGAATGAAGAAAAAGAAGCACATGGCTTTCGCTGTCGAGTCGTCTTAGGCGAATGCATAAGGGACCGCGCGAGTTTTTTTTTCATGTATTTTACTTAAGTGGTCAGATCTTCAAAATGTGTCGGTGAGTCTTGAGATCGATATTGCTGATGATCATGTTTTCATCACCTGACGGAGACAAAGCATCCGACCACGCATCCGCAGAATTATTTCTCGCTGGAGAAAGCGGGTTTGCGCGCCACACGCCATATTATTATCATTAGTCGGTCGTTACGCAAATGATCAGCATGTCAAATTAGTGATACATTCATGCCCCTTCATGCCAATTTTCGTGCATACCAACTTGCCAAGTGAATGAGGAGCGAGAGCTACGCGAGTTATTTTTGCTTTTGGTACCGCAGCCACGCCGACGGACACCTTCCGCTTCGCATGAAAAGGCGTCGCATGAAACAGCAGAGTACGGGAGGCAGCCTATTAAAACAAATTGAACGCACGAAATTAAAGAAACGATATAAAGGGTGCAATCGCGTTAGCATGAGATAGCCATTTACGACGAGCGTATATGTGCTGCGCTAATTCTCGAGGTTATCTTTGTGATCTCCAGCTTGTTCTCTTCTGCAGCACATTTACGTTCGTCATTCCACACGAGACTGAGTTAAGCAGCTTCGCTCAAACGGGCCCGTAAGTGCGGACGATAGCGGTGACAAATGAGCTGAAAGGAAATATACAAAATCCCCGTTTCAAAACACACAAACGCGTTCTCTATGCAGTGAGTCGCTGCAGTGTTATATTGCAATGACGTAGTATTTAATATTGCCCGAATTACCGCAATGTTGGCTAATAGCGGCCCAAATATCGGGCACGTAGCAGACGCTCGCTGCTTTGACGCGGCTTCCACCTCGGAAAAAGCCCACGGGTCCTGCACGGCAGCGCCGCGGCGCGGGAGTTCACCGCGAAAGGCCCTCACTCCTTCCATGTATTCTCGCTGCGCTTTGGACACTCTAACGTAGTTCCGCACGTGTGGTTTGGGTTTGAAGTGATTGGATCATGCACGTTACTGTACAGTATATCCCCAGTCGATGACAATAATAAACACACATAATATCAACAGACATTATAATTATACAAGCATAGAACAAACTTATTCATTTTTTATTTGTTCTTTTTTTGTGCTAAACATGGTCCCGCACGCAGTATTTGATTTAAAGTGATTCGCTAAAGTGCAGCGGGTGATTTGAACTGAGTTGCGGAGCGCAGCCTCCTCGTGTTTTCTGTTTTCACTCTTCTCCCCTTCTTTATCGTGCTCTTTTGCCACCCTGTTGACCTTGTCGGGCTGACCTGTGTGATGCTTCGAGACACGCTGAATCTCACCGGCTGTCACCATCGTCCCCGTTCTGCCCTTGCTACCTTGCTCCGCTTCCGTCAAACGCGAGCTTAGCCTAGCGGCTTTGAAACACGGAAAGAACACATGCGCGCATGCACACAAAAAATATTTATCTGAAGGGACGTAAACAGCGATGGGAGAGAACGAGAAGCGCACCGGTACATATTTATCGCGAAGTGTCAATCGCTACCCCAAACCAACGCCCATATTTTTTTTTTCATTTGTATTAATCAGTCGTACCTGGATGATGATGATGAACAAACTTTATTCAGTTGGCAGAAAGATCCCCCTCCCCCGTTCAGTCGTACCTGGAGATACAAGTTTCATGAGGAAGGATGGCTCGAAAAGAGAGAACGACGAACTTTTACAAACGAAACATGGAGTTGCGAAGGTTGGTTGGTGAGGTTAGGAGGAAGTGCGGTAGGTCCGGTGCATTTGTGGTTGGAGAAACGAACGGGTGCACTTACAAACAGGCGTGCCCCCCGGGGAGCCAGGGGGGGGGGGGGGTGCAAAGCCAGCCCCATATGTTGGCATAATAGGGAGGGGGGGCACTGCGACGAACCTTCGCCCCCCCCCCTCCCCTCGCCTGAAGGTGAACCCTGCGCACGCCTATGCTTACGAACATCGCCTGTTTCACTTGTTGGTACCTCTCAGGACGACTTATTTTATATTTATGTAGCGCATACCTTTAGCTAGATGTTCGAAGTCTCGCCGATGACGCGCGAGAAAATCTTGGTGTCATTTTATCCGACACCCTTAAAAGCAGGCACAGTAGATTTTTCTTCGAGAATTCATTGTATCACATTCACGGGTAGTCAAACCGCATATAACGAATTCACAAAAATACGGGAGTTAGTCACCCGGGGACACGCGGGAAAGTCCCTTCCCGTAAGGAAAAGACAGCCTCTTGAGAGGGAAAGCCGACTTCTTGGGGCGTTTCATGCTGTGCGATGTATTTGGTGTATCAAATGCTCCGGCTAATTTTGTTCGATGTGGCTGTAGATCTTCATATTAATTGACGTTAAAGCATTGTCGTATTCGAAAACAGTGCTATGCAAGTGATGATTCGATTTACCCGAGTTCTATATATAGGAGGTTTTCTCTGTATTTCCACCACTAGGTGGCCTTTGACAGGCAGTCTCTTTATGAGTGCACTTTACACAATAAACAAAGGTTCAATGAGTCTAAGAGCTATATTTCGCTTTGACCCCTGTGTCGGCCTCACTCAATCGCACTGTTCTTCAATAAACTACACCCGCATATACGCTATTCTTTACCCCCCCTCCTCTTTTCTATCCTCCTCACCCTCAATTCACTTTCTCACCCCGTTGCTATACTGTTCTATACACGGCTATGCTATGGTTTACCACCCCCTCCTTTCCCTAGTTTTCCCCCTCACTTATGTTTCCCCCTCGCTATACGGTACTACGCATGGCTATGCTGTTTACCCTCCCCTTATTTTTTCCCTCCTCCTCACCCTTACATCACTCCCCATCGCTTTCTGTTCTCTTTCCCCCCCTCGCTATACTCTACTACTCATAACGACCTCACTTACTACTCATACCGATGCTATGCTTTACCCTCCCTCTCTTTTCCTTTCTACTCACATTCACTTCCCTTTCCCGAACCCTTTCTCTACTTTACTATGCTTGACATGTATTGTGCATTCATGACACACATGGCTATGCTGTGCTTTATCCCCTCCCTTCCTCCTTTCCCTCCTCCCCGCCCCCCACTTCCATTCTCTTTCCCTTGCTATACTGTACTACACGCGGCTATGCTATGCTCTACCCCTCGTCCTTTCCCTCCCCCTCACCCTTGCTTCTCCTCCTACCCTTTGCTATACTATACAACATACGACAAAGCTATACAACGCTGGCTGTGTTGTGCTTCACCCTCTCCTCTTCTCATTCCCATCCGCCTCACCTTAGCTTCGCTCCCCTTTCCCGTACCCTTACTATAGCATACTACACATAACTATGCTATACACGGTTTTTCCTGCGTGACTCCATACGTGGCTATGCTTTAACTCATCCTCTCCCTTCCCCTTCTCCTTTTTTTCTCTCCTCCTCACCGTCAGTTCACTTTCCCGCACCCTTTCTATACCACACTATACATGGCTAGGCTATACATAGTTTTTCCTGTGGGACGCCATACATGGGTGCGTTGTCCTTTACTCTCACCGCTCTTCCTCGCCTTCATAATCATCCTCTCATAACTCACTCTTACCCTCACATTCTTTTCCCGCCCGCTTGTTACACATGACTATGATATATATAATTTTGTATTCATGATGCCAAACGACATGAGATCACAGCATACGATGACAGTACACTCCCTCCTCAACCTCACTTCCCTCTCTCACATCCTTGCTACACATGGCTATACTATACATGGCTATGGTAGACATAGTTTTGCCTGCGTGACGCCAAGCGACATGAGGCAACGACAGGAGGCCATAACGACAGCTCGGGCCTCAAGTGTTCTCCGCACTTATAAAAAAACCATTAAAAAAGGGAACCTATGCACGCGGAGAATGTGCTATATATACATATACCTATACACGCTTGCCCATGCTTTCCACCAAATACTTTGTGTGGAAAGGTAGCCTGGTAACCAGAGCCCTTTGGTGGGAAAATAACTTAAAGGGAAGCCACCACATTAATTAGAACTTAATTGTAACATTAATTAGAGAGGGAAGCCAACTTTAAACCTTTTGCAAGTGGCCCATTAAACGGGGACACTTTCCGTACCTCAAAAAACGGGGCATGTTATTTCTAATTTAGGGCGGTTACTTGTATATTTCAATAAACGGATAGGCATCCTTCAAGATTACGTAGACTTTGCTTGTCGATTTCACGGACACTTTTAAGAGTGTAATCTCTAGGACCCACTTCGGCAGCGCGAGGAACAACAAGGTGAACCCCAGGAATACCCGAAAGAAACGAACACCGGCCTGGGAGTATCATCACAAGACACCTCAGTCTGGGATTAGTGAAGCCTACGATTTCTTTTCAAATCACACTTTTTTTTTCGTCCATTTCCCATAATGGCTGGCAGCGTCACTCGCCACACGGTTAATAAATACATCAGTAGCCGCACAAAACAAACGCTTTGATAGATAAAAACTATATTAAAAAAAAGAACGCTGACCGAACATAAGCTGTGTCCTAGCGCAGTGTTCAAATAGATCTTGAAACTTAAAAAAATCACAGTTTCGCCGCCAGGTTTAACCAATGAGTGCGATAACAACAAATTCATATGTGTTACGAACTAAGGCCATCAGCTAACTCTTCTGGATCCGATTTCGCTGAACTCAACCAAACGTTGTTTCAAGGGAATAGGGCATCTCTTCGGACGGATGCGGTTTTCGTGTTGTCAGTCCTCTAAACGTGATGCGTCGAGAACGCAGCAAGCCTACTAGCGGTCTCCCAGCGCCTGTTGAGCAGAGAGAGTGCGCGCGCGAGCCGGGCGACCGCGACCATGCTTTAAGACCAAAGTTCGCAGTCCCTACTCGACCGACGCAGCGCCCCCCCCTCCCCTTTCCTGCTCACCGACGCTATTTCGCCTGGCGAAAGACAGCCGGGGCGTTTTGTTTCTGATTGATGAGCCATCGACGGCAGGCTCACCACATGCACCCTTCGTGCGACGGAGTCGGGCGGCTCGTCTCATCTCTGCTTCAGCCACGTTCGTACTCAGCGCTGACATACTTTTACTCGGGCGTAGAACATA
>JALIZH010025969.1:0-12242 GCA_030522465.1 Rhipicephalus appendiculatus | reverse complement strand
AACTTTCATGCTTTGCAAACACGCGCAAATACACTTAGTTCACTTGAGTGTTCACACGGACCGACCTCCCTTTGTTCAGGTTTCCACGTGTGCACGCAGCCACGGCATCGAAATTGCTCGCGAGTGTTAGCACTTACGCGAAAGCGCATTTTAAAATGAAGCCTTGCGCCTGCAGAAGTGCAGACGAATCAGCGCTCAGAATACGATCGCCCTTTTTATGATAAGTGATTGCGTCACTAAAATTACGGTGACTTCCGAAAAAGCACGCATAAAAAGAAATACATGGTATCCAGTCGTTAGTCAGTGCCTATATGAACGCGTGAAATCAGTACACTGAACCTTAACAGGCGCACGTTCTTCTTGTCCGCAGCTAAAAAATACGGTTCCCCTCCAAGCGTGGCTCTCACCACGGAGACTCCATGTAAGATATGGCGCGACCACAACATATGCGCACGTTTTTTCGATCTCAAAACTACAAAAGACCCAACGGAATCGACAGGCAGGCGAGATTGACAGCCTGACAATGAGAGCTGAGAGGAGGAGACTATACAAACATACAGACAGCGCATACTACGGCGGCTTACAAAGGACAGCCAATCGAAATGTGCGTCGCGGTAGTAAACTGACACATGCAGAAAAGATGACTCTAATCGTCGGATTCGAAAATGCTAGAAAGGGTCAACAAAAGGACTAAAGAGAGCCAGGGTGCAATGGCTGTCTTTCCATTCTTTGTTTAGAGGGTGATACATAGGCATAACCAAGCGTATGTTACTTTGCTGCTGGTCTGTCTTTTTCGCCAACGGCGTAATCCTAAACGTGCTGGATTTTTAAATACGTTTTCGGCAAGAGCATTCTCCGACCGCAATACAATCTGTCTATGATTGTGTTTTTAAAAAGCGTCAGGAAATATCGCTACATCGCCCAGTACATTTGTACTCCGCTGGCGCCTTCGCGTATGCGCGAGGACTGGGTAAGCTGAACCTTTATTTCATTCCACATTTTCTGTGAAAAAGGAGTGGGCAGGGCTATGTAAGAGTGACATAATCTCCCAGACATAATTTACTTGAAAAGTAATAAGGGTACGCAAGCGGATGGCACGCGAGGGCCAAAAGGGTTAACAAATCACCAAAGCACCACGTGATTACTGAACAAGGGAAGCCATCACAGTATCGTGCTGAAAACGACACCGCTGTACGTTCGCTTCAAAGTGGGAATCCTTTCGGGGAGGATCAAGTTATGCCGTTTGCAGCGCAATAATGCGCGCCAAAGGATAGCAGATGACTGCGAAAGAGTGGCTGGTTGTAACGGAGAGACGGTGTCTGGCATGAGCCCTTCGATGCTCCTCCGGCGTGGCGGCCTTTCATTTGCATATGTAAATGAATTCTTTGCAGCGGGCCGGCACACAAAGCTTGCTCTCTTTGGACGCAAATTCGCTTCTTTTTTCTGTGGTCCACGGTCTTCTGCTCCCCCCAATTGTCTTGATTTCTCGTTCGGATGAAAATGCCAGTGAGTGCAGCCGAAGAAACTGCCGAGCACAGATTGAGCGATGACTCTCGATTTTGTGGCTAACAGTGCATGCTCGATTGGTCCAGAATAACCGCAACAAATGTAGGCAGACTACTCACCAAAGTACGGATGATGGATGGGAAACTACTCATAGAATAGATGATGAAGACAATGCGTTCATGCGATTCTCACTCTAACATCATGCAACTGGATAGGATTCCCGATATCTGATTAAAAATATTGGCTTCTCTCTTAGGCACTGAAATCTGGCAAAGCATATCACTGAGCAACTTGACCTTAACTGCACCGTATTTGCGATCTACCGGCACTCGCTAGCACTAACGAATGTTAGGTGAATGATGTATGTTGTTTTCTATTCCCTCTTACCAGGCACCGCCTTCAGTAAACTTCAAAGAATAATTGAGTTTCTTGCCAATTATTTTATTCCACCCTTATACATGTTAAGCCCCGCTAAAGAAGAAATAATATCGCAGTTTCTTCCCCCGGACCGAAGCAGAAATGTCGGCCGATAACATCAAGTGAATGCGTGGATAAGATCCAGTTTCCTTTTTTGCATTCTATGCACCATTCCCTTTCTCAGAAGGTTTCGCATGATATCATCAGATCGTAGCAGTTCAGCATTGATATCCACATTTTTCGACGTCAACCACGGGAAATCAGGAGCGCAGTCGTCACTGCCTCTGATGACGAAAAAAACAAAAAAAAACATGAGAGAGCTTAAATTTCCGAGACATGAAAAGTGCGATTAGTGTAACAAAATTGTCAAATAAGAAACCATATCCCCATTCAGGCGCGCATTATGATGCACCGTCCGGAAATGTCTAAATTTTGCACAACATAGTTCTAAGGTACTTTTTATTACAATCCAAGAGAGAAAGTGAAGAAATACGTTGTTTTGTGCGAGCTTTGGTAATTAATCCTAATTAGCATATAATTAAATAGTTAATTGTACTGCCGCCACTCATGTTCGATTTTTATACAAAAAGAAGATAACCTCAAAATACACACGCAGTTCGTTTTTGACTGTGTCCATTTTGAGCAAAGAAAAATAATACTTATGAAGTTGGACCTGGAACGCGGCACGCCCAGGTGACCCGTCAAACATCGTAGTGCCATCATAAAAGAGATCAGCTGCAGTGTTATGCAGCACATTGGGGTCAAGTCAGGGGCGCGTCGACTATATACAAGGTTCAATTATTCCTATGCGCAATGTATCTTGCCCTCTCTTTCCCACCAATCCGAGGAACTGGCAAAAACAAGTAGCGTCCACATATGTGGACGCGGCGCCTGAATTAGATATTCTTGATATGTGCCCATTTCTTAGCCAAGAAAGCAAATACACCTCCTTCGTTTGCTCTTACAGCCCTGTATTGAGCTCTTAAGGGATTTGTGGCGCGCTTTGAACGGTTTCTCTTGTCGCTCGTCTCGACGAGTGTGCTGAAAGCTAGACAGGGAGGGGATGGCACGGAAGAATGAAGTACCGTGATCACGCGTAGTGGCCTTTAGCGCAGCTGATGAAAGGCGAACGCTCTGTCCCGTCCGTTGCGATTGTTGTGTGTCAGTGTGGCACTACTGTGTAATGTAATCAGACTATGAGCACGGCGTCGGTGCGTGGCGGCACCCTTGGACAAGAAGCACACTGTTCCATATGCAGCTTTTCATTTATATTAGCTACTGACCAGTGATACGCTATCTATTGTTTGACGTCAAACAGCAGGCGCCGGCTGCTCCGGAATGAGTCATCACAGGCCTCTGTATCGAAAGAGGGCGCCTAAAGGGATGACAAATGCGCCCTTCGCTTATAAACGGTCCTTGCTGCGCACGACTTCAAGGTTTGGCTGAGCTGTTCATAGCAGAGTATGCTTTCCGTAGGATGTGTTTTTTTTTTTTTCACGATGCACAAGCGCTGGACGATGGCCCCTTTAATTATAATAATATCTGAGGGGTTTTACGTCCCAAAACCACGATATGATTATGAGAAACGCCGTAGTTGAGGGCTCTGGAAATTTCGACCATCTGGTGTTCTTTAACGTGCACTGTCATCGCACAGTACACGGGTCTCTACGATTTCACCTCCACCAAAATGCGACAGCCGCGACCGGGATCGAACGCGCGACCCTTGAGTCAACAGCCGAGCGCCTTAGCCACTAATCCACCGAAGCGGACGACCCCTTTAAAATTGTTGGTTAACCATTGTACAAACTTCACAACGCCAATTTTTTTATACACACAGTTACAAAAATGCTCATACAACCGAAAGAGTATTGTCACTGGTCTTAACACTAGCAATAATAAGTAAAAGGCAACCCAATAAATAATAAACACGTGGTATAAAAAGTTACGTCTGAAGTGTGACTGTACAGCGAAAGGCGATGACATTCAAATGACACGATTATCATTCACTTACTCTTATTAGGACACTCTTTCAATGCCTGGTCCTTTCATTTATTATAATATTGTAAATGCCGACGCCATCTGTGTGAACTCACAGATAAAAAAAATATGCATTGAATAGTAGATAGGCGTCACAATCGTAAGCGCCACAATGCGACTGCTTGCTAGCGAGGCGAGCAAACGACGCTGCTCGGATGAGAAAATGGCACTTTGCCGCCACACATTCGCGCGCAAACGTGACGACGGCAGTCTGCGCGCTAAGTTTGAAGTCCGGGTGACGCTGTGACATTCGCTATTCAGCTTCTATCTGTTTTCATTTTGTTTCCTAATAGAGAAATAGCAGGCTTGCGCCTCGCTTTTCATGCTTTTACGATGTTGAGCCTGAATAAATAAAGCATCAGCTCGACACCTCGGAGCAGACGCCAAGAATCAAAGTAGGCTTAAGTGGGGCAAGCGGCCATAATAAAAGGGGGTCGTTTGCTTTATTTTGAACAATTTACCGCCTTCGTCCCAGGTTGAGCGAGGGAAAACATACACGCAGTATTTTGCTTATTTTTTCATCCGCAGCCTTCTCTGTTCGTTCTCTACACTATCGGAGATCAGGGACGATTTTCGAAGCCTCTTCAGTCGTTTACGACCCACCGTTGTCCCCTTTATTGAGACCGGACAATGTCAATTGGCAAGCCATAATCATTAGGCCTACTTGGCGCACTGCCATGGGGAAAATGGATGATCGGAGCACACCTTCGGAGCACACCTTGCGAAGATAGCGGGTCGTATAAAACGTAGCTCCTGTATACCGTCATGTTCGCTTGTGTTTACATTGAAGAAAATGGGCTCCTTTCGTTATTTCACGCTTTTATTCATGAGAATTTTATGGAAGAATCTATGGAGGCGAAGAGCAAATAGTAGCTCTTGGGAGATCGGCCCGATCGTTTCTTTCCATTGCCATTGGACGGTACAGTTGCTTCACCCGAAATGTTTGTCCATTCCGTGTCGACGCCGAAAGCTCTGGAGCTTGCGTTTCTTACGAGCGCACACGTGCACACCACGTCATCCATGTGTGACGGTAGAAAGTGTGACTCATATAGCTACATCTTTTCTGTTTTTTGTGTTAATCTCGTTTTCATAGTTATCCTTTTTATGTAAGCATATGTCAGGGGCGTAGCCAGAAATTTTTTTCGGGGGTGGGGCACCCCCCTTGATTTCAGGGAGGGCACCTCCTGGAAATGGCCATTTCAAGGAGGTGCCCTCCCTCCTTGAATCTTCTCCGGCTGCCCCGGAGAAGATTTAAGCAAGGCCATATGCTACAATTGTCGCCAACCGGGCCATCTCGCATCGAAGTGTCCTCGTTCCAGGCCTAATGCTCAGCTATCCAGCCAGCAAACAAGCTTTCCTTCTATGGCGTGCTTTCAGCCTTCAGAACCACTCGAAGGATCCCTTGTGCAGTGTGCTGTAATTCAAGCAGACATTCCACTTATAGGCTCAGTGGACGCATTTCCGGACAGTGGTTCAAAACACACCATAGTCGCACTAGATGTCATTGGATTTGCCAACCTGCTGCCATGGACCAAATCTCCCATATGTTGTTGGTGGTGGTACCGCCATGCCAGCTGGTACATTATGTACTCGCATCAGTGTGGGGGCTATTTCTGCAGTGCTTGAGGTTCTAGTTCTGGCTAGAAATCTCTTGCCTTTGATCCTTGGAGAGGACTGGTTCGAGGCCGCCCACGCTGAGCTCCTTGTCTGGCCACCTCATCCAACAGAAATCCACCATCCCGGCACTGGTATTGTCATGCGATGCCTGCAGAAGGTGCTACCAAGAATGTCTAATGCTGTAGTGTTGTCCAGTAGCCATACGTCTCATTTCACGCAAGCTGTATCTTCTACAGACTGTTTGCAATTTTCGCCGATGCCGGACAACAACAAGCCCACATGGTTATCCCTCGAACACAAGGAAGAGTTGCCTGAGAAGAAGCCACATGAACCAAAGGCAGCACCACTTTGCACGAATGATGCTACGTTGGACATGCCATGGCCACAGCTACATGGTACTCACGCAGGACCGCGGCTACAACAAGAAGCCATTGTCCTTCAACAGGTATTGCGCCAGCATGTTGACCTCTTCACCACTGATGACAATGACTTCGGGCTTTTCAAAGGGACTGAGCACTCCACCGACCTTTTGCCACATGCATCACCATACGCATGTCAACCATATAAATGCAGCAGAAAGAATCGCGATTTCATTGACCGCCAATGTCAAGTGCTTCATGCAAAAGGCTCTGTCATCAAGACGACACGGCTGGATCCAGGACCTTACCAGACAGCCAACCAGCTGCTGCCGGCCAATGAATTTGAAACGAAAAAGCAACGGCACGCCAAGGCAAGCATGCACTCAGCTGCACGGGAACGTGTCAGTTCTCTGGATGAGCTCCGACAGCGTCTCAGCCGCAAGATTGAGGCTTTCTGAGGTAAAAGACCTGCAGAAGGTAAGCACAAGGCCAACAAACAAACCATCAAGCCAGCTGCTAAGCCAGCCCAGAATAAGCGACACAGGCCAAGTCAAGAAAACCTAGCTGCTGCGAGGAACACGAACGCGGGAAAGGCACCCCAGGGTGCACCTGCCTTTAACCGCGACTGCCACATCATCTACAGTAAGTTCGAAATGACTGAGTTGTCGGCTGGGACAGACGCACGGTACAAGGTTGAAAAGGAGAAAGTTGTCCGTCAATTGGAGGGGAAAAGCAGAAAAATTACACCATCTCCCGCTAAAGGGAACCATGTGTAGATGTGAAGCAGCGGGCGCTAACGCTTACACTAGCGGCGGCGTTGACGCTGGTGCTCATCGCAGCGTTGCGCAGGAGAGAAAACTGGGGAGGCGCAAAGCAGGCAGGTGATGGAGCAGTGTTTCCTACTGGAACATGCCAATCGCTGCTAATGGGCAATGAGAGACAGAAGACTCCGACTGGACACAGAGACCCGCACTCCGCTTTTAGTTAACGCGCACGCTGCGAATTTTTATTGTTCAACAACGCACAGGAGAAATCTCCCACCGGCACCACCTTGGAGGTCAAGATCCATTGCCATATATACGGGGTGGCCAGTGAACGGTTGTGCAGCGCGAGCAGTCGGTTTTTTCAACCAAGAAACTCGCTAGCAGACGCTGCTTGCGTCGGCGTCGCGAGGCGAGAGGGGGGAGCGTAGGAGAGGAGAGAGAGGGGGTGACACGCATGCGCAGTGGGGTGTGAACGCCGTGGGCAGTGATGCGTAGAGGAGAGAGGGGGGGAGCGTAGCAGAGGAGAGAGAGGGTGGACGCGCATGCGCAGTGGCAGTGTAGACGCCGCGGGCAGGGATGCCTAGAGGAGAGAGGGGGGGAGTGTAAGAGGGGAGAGGAGGGGAGGCGCATGCGCAGTGAGGGTGTGGTTGCCGCGGGGGGGGGGATGCCTAGAGGAGACAGAGGGGGAAAGGAGGTTTTTATTTTTATTTTTTTAAAAGGGTTTGCGCATGTGCAGTAAGGGGTGGGCACGCGGCACACCACCACCACCACCACCACCGGATTAAGCTTCGCCATAAGATGCTTCACATCTAAAAGATTGAGAGCCTTGAGGAATGTGAACCGGACCGTGCTAAAGGGGCTCAGGAAAAGCGGAAATGTAATCGGGCTTTGGACCTGGCGGAAGAGATTAAGTTGGAAAATGATCCTGTTCTTCTGAAGACATCACTGAAGCGGTGCGAGAAGCGGCGGCAGCAGAGGCGCAAGAAATGGCATTCACGTACTGAGCATGTCAAGCAACGTCAGATGGAGCGCCAGCAGAAACGTCGTGACTACATCAAGGCACGCAAACAGGCCAAGCTTCAGACAAAGATGAAGCGTCTCAAGAAGAAGGGCCACATCGTTCCAGGATTCTGCGAAGATATAGATATTTTGGTGGCTGCAAGACTATGAGACTTAAAAAGACGGGGTGGGGTGTGATATCAAAAGCCCATCGCGTACTTTAAAAAAAAGGGGGTCGGATGTGAAACTGCGCGTCATCTGGCAGCCTTGTGTTGCATGTTGATCTAGCCGTGACACAGTTTCGTAGTTGTTCTAGGCGCGCGCGTGGGCCATGACTGTATTGACGCCGTGCCGTTCTGCTCATTAAAGTCGTTTTGTTTTATCATCGCCTTGTCTACGTCACCGAGTCCTCACAGCTGGAACCTGAGTGTGCTAATCAAGCTGTCAAGCTTATTGCTACTGTATAGAAACATATTCTCCAAAATTCCAGGGAGAGGCAGACGCCCCCCCCCTTGCACCGCCCCCCCCCCCCTCCGGACGCCCATGCCAAGAGATTTCACATCCCGCGCTTGGTACCACGGGCTTCCTCCTCGCCAGATTTTTCATTGACGCCATTCTGTTTTTTTTCTGCGTCGCCATTTTTTGTGAACGAAGAAGCAAAGGGACCGCGGATACTGCCACCCTATCCCCCACTGCACCCTCTAGAGCTCCTTTTCTTCCTGATATCTTGTATATTGTATTTCTGAACGCGCCCTTAAAACCACTCTCCCACATACAAGCCCTTATTTCTTCCCAGACTCTAAAATACTTGAGAACCATGGTGTCGTGTGCGTTTCAAGACCTGGAATAAGCGTTTTTCCTGCTTGTTTTACTTAATTTTCATGGTCCCGACAACTATGGCATGGAAGATCACAATTGTGCTTCTCTTCACTAAACCTCCAGAAGAGAATAAAGAGAAAGGGAAAAGCATCAGACAATTCCGAAGCTGCACAGAACGTATAAAAGGCAGGGGAAGGTCACAAAGCGACCGGTCCTACAACCCAAAGAGCAGGTCTCGGTAATCTTCAAGTCACGGACGGGACCTGCTGCTTCTATGAGGGAAAAAGAGACATGTCGACTGTTCAAAGAACGCCACACGCGACCGTGAGGGGGGAGCGTGATTGTGAAGTGACGTCATCGCAGCCGTCATGATTCACTGATGATTAAAAACGGCGCATGGAACACGAGGCACAAACGAAGAATACAAGAATACAGGACCGGCGCCGGTCTTCGTGCATTCCGTTTTTAATCATGAACACCTACCAACTTTGCCCAACCGTCAGTGTTACTGAACGGGACTTCATGATGCAATGTACACGACCAGAGCTGGACAAAAATACATTGAAATTTTATTGCGATACGATACAGGATATTTAGGCAAGAATTATTTGAGATACGGATATGTACTGCAGAAATGATTGTATCCTATGCGATAATTTCCAATAGTATCTTAAATTAAGAGAGTTCGATACTTCGGGTAATTTCTATCTATCTATCTATCTATCTATCTATCTATCTATCTATCTATCTATCTATCTATCTATCTATCTATCTATCTATCTATCTATCTATCTATCTATCTATCTTCATCCACTTTCCTTTTTTCACATTTACACTACAGTTGCTACTAACAACATACCCTATACTTTCTTATTGACATATTTTAGCCGTGAAGTAGCACATACACAGAGCAAAGAAAAACACAACGACAGGACGGGCGGCAGAATTGTTAAAAGCCTACACTTTCCTTGGCATCATTGCCTGCTCTCATTATACATATAGCAGCAAATGAGTATGCACAAAAATGTTTCCTTGAAAACTGTTTCACTTCATTAACTGTCAGTATCTCGAAAGTTTTTTTTTGTTCAGAATATAGGAATTTCTTTCCGAAACAAATTATTGCGGTTGCTTTAGCTGCTTAATAAACAAGACAGCTCTTTATACGCTTCGCTCACAGCAGTTCTTGCTTGTCACTTTTGTAATTGACGGGAGTGGCTGCTCTGTTCGCCGAATAGCTAATGTGTTGCCATCTAAACGTGAAAACTTCAGTAAGAAGCCTCCGCACGATTGCGCAAATGCATGTGTGGAGTTTGTGTTCATAAACGTACACCGCTTACGCAATACCGGATCACCGAACAGTTACACAGCAGCAACAACTCTGGTAGCGATATTTTATTGCAATAGAAATTATATGGACACTCTCGGCTGATTTTTACCGTCGCCGTCATGCCCCGGATATGTATATGTATGTATATATATATAAAAAAAGGCACAAAGAAAAATAATTCAGAAGCACCCGTCCGGTGATTAGTACCAGCGACCCCTCTCCACAGCACGCCGCCTTAGACCACTATACCACGCGCCATGCTTGCGCCAGCGTATTAACGCCATACTATATGTATACACAATTTACCGCTGGCGCTACGCAGAGCTCGGAGGACCTTGAGTGTGTTTTCTATCACGCAACTCTCCTACATTTATTTTCAGTTTTAAAACTGTGCTTGAGACGCGCACGAGAAAATGGCCGCTTTTTGTACCCACTCGTGATCTGGAAAGAAAAAAAAAGTGAACACCGGGAACACCTTGGGTAAGACGCCACCACGCGGCAGGAGACGCAGAGGGGTCACTCCACGCGCCGCAGTTTAAAAGAAAAAAAACTATCGATAGGAGCGTCGGGTTCTGCATTGTCGACACTTGCAGCGCGTTGCTCAAACGCAAACATGTAACAACGGTGACAGTTGTTAGTTCACGCTTGTCCTGAGTATATCTGCGCGTTCTTGTCGAGCGTCCATCTTTGTGCTTCAGCGACGCGCTACAAGTATCGAGCTACTTGTCGTTCTTTGTATTACATTCCAATTTCTTACTATCGCACTCATTGCTTGGCCCTTGCGCCGAAACTGTGACTTTTTGAAGTGCGAAGCATTTCTCAGCGAACTGCAGGCAGTTAGAGCGTCTCTATCTATCTATCTATCT
Source organism: Rhipicephalus appendiculatus (assembly GCA_030522465.1). NCBI lineage: Eukaryota > Metazoa > Arthropoda > Arachnida > Ixodida > Ixodidae > Rhipicephalus > Rhipicephalus appendiculatus. The sequence continues at coordinate 1,531 of JALIZH010025969.1, read as the reverse complement.
ATCTATCTATCTATCTATCTATCTATCTATCTATCTATCTATCTATCTATCTATCTATCTATCTATCTATCTATCTATCTATCTATCTATCTATCTATCTATCTATCTATCTATCTATCTATCTATCTATCTAACCGAATACGTCTAGGTGCTCTCATGATCGCCTCCTTAACTTGGTCTAGACCTGTGCGCCGGTCCTAAAATCGCCGGCGGCGGCGCGCCGGTGTTTTCACCTCCGGCGGCGGCACGTCAACGGCGCGGGTTTCATCGGATCGGCGGCGGCGCGGCGCGGGGGGGGGTAATCAAGAGTTGGTCGAGCGACAAATTTGACCCTCGAATTTTGAGAAGAAAAAAAAAAAAAGAAACCGTTGCCCCCAAAACGGCGAAGCAGTGAATGCGATAGCAACATGTCGTAATGTTATAATGAACTAATTAGATTGCAGCTAACCCTTTTTCATACGATCTCACGAAACTTCAAAATGCTGGTGTTACGGAATGCGGCCGGTTCACGTTAAAGAAGTGGTTTTCGCGCAGTGTGCTGTATCAGTGCTCGCCGCACGAAGCGGTGAGATCACAGCGCGTAACAGTATACGAGCTCTTTTCTTATCCCTGCCGAGTTGGCGCCCTCGCCAGCGCTCATGATCGAGCCGTAAATTCAAAGTTCACAGTTGCGGCTCCAGCCACGGAGCTCCCCTTTTACCCCGGCTTCCCTCATACCTTGGTCCAGCGAAAGACAGACAAGGCGCTTGCTGTCTGGTTGAGGAGCAATCGATGGCAGGCTCCCGCACGCGGAATGAGGGGCGTAGCCAGAAATTTTTTTCGGGGAGGCACCTCCATGATTTCAGGGGGTGGCACCTCCTTGAAATGGTCATTTTTCACTCTGTGTGCCATGGCGAAAAAACTTTCGGGGGGGGGGGGCACGTGCCCGGTGTGCCACCCCCTGGCTACGCCACTGCCTCCGTGCGACGGAGATGGGCAGCTTCTTTAATTTATGCTTCAGCCGTATTCCCGGCTAGCGCTCGCGAGCTTTTACTAGCGTGTACAGCATAGGATGTGTGTAAAAAGTTAATGACTTGGACGTTATACGGAAAATGAAAGCGACGATGAAAACCTGTACGGAGTATCCATATAATTCTTTCTGCAATAAAAAAATATGCATAAGCTATGGAAGCCGGCTGGCTTTCTTTGTTTTTTTTGAAGAGCTGCATCGTCTTCGCTGTAAAGAGTTCGTCTATTTTGGAAGAATCAAATAATCCGGCACTTCTTCCATTGGTTTAGTTCTTCCTTTCACTAGAATTCTTGCAGGCGATATCTCCTCGACACTTATTTCTTCATAAAGCATGTGTGTACAATGTTAACGCTGAGCGTTAAGCCTATCAGGAGTTCGACCTTGTCGGCTACACGCTGTTATTAGCGCTTGTGCAATCCGGAAGCTCCGGAAAAATGGGGCGAAATTAGCTCATCGCGTACGATAATCTTGCGAGAGGAGGAGGAAGAAGTGGGCGAATGCATGGCAAAACAGGGTAGGAGA